>JAPYXD010000250.1:5127500-5434765 GCA_030998225.1 Diplolepis rosae | reverse complement strand
GTATTGCTAGTAAAATAAATGCTGAAATTAAATTGATTTTAGATTTTATAACAATGAAAAAATAATTTTAAAGCAAAATTCAAAAGTATCCGATATCAAAATTTATGACCTAAAATTCAAATGAAATTGAGAAATTAACTATTACATTAATTAAGTAAATAAAATTTTATTTTATTTATTTATTTTTTTCTTTAAATATTAATTGGTGCCCCACGTTGGGCGCCAAAAATTGTGACGCGACCCTTTAGCCAGGATACAACCTTCGGCAACTAAATTATTCAAAATAGTAATAAAAAAAAATAAAATGTAATGCTTGGGCGCCAGATCTTGCTTAGATCAGTAACAAAAGAAATAAATAAAATGGAGGACAAAAGTTTGGATTTAAAACGTTAAATAATACAATAAAATAATCAAATATTAAATTGAATGAATTTAGTGAACCGGAAAAAATAACTAGCTCAGACCCTTCGCTGGAAAATGGCAGAGGGGGTGGTTCTTAATTAAAATTAAAGAAAAATTATGCTAAAAATAGAAATCTAAAGATTAATCTAAACTAAATTAAAACTGCAAATAAATTTTATTAAGTCATATTCAAATTTAGTCATAAGACATATAAAATTGGTAAAATTTTAAAAAGATCGGAAACAAAACAAAAATATTTTTTCGGGGACAAAAATGGACGAAATAACAAATATATTATGAAACAATTGAATTGCAATAAAAGATTTCTAACTTTACAAAATTTGGGAAAAGGTAAATTTAAAATTAAATAAATTAAGATCTTTCGTCCGGTTTTTCCAAGACTGACGAAATATTTGATTATACAAAATCAAATGTATATCCAAAAATAAATTAATTTAAGATAATCAACAAATTGGGAAATAATTTAATAATTGAAGGTGGGTCGTAACAGCATAAGGGAAATTAACTGTTAAAATTAGTCAAAAACACCAAAAATAATAAATTCACAATTTAGGAGGGTCAAAATATCACAAGGAAAATTAACATTTAAAATTCAAAATTCAGGAGGGTCAAAATAACACAAGGGGAATTAAATATTTTTAATTCAAAATTCAGGAGGATCAAAAATAACACAAGGGGAATTCAATATTTTTGACTCAACCAAGGAAAATCTTCTCAAAACTGTGTGCCAATAACTTCAAGGCTAAAATTATCTCAAAAACTACAAAAGGCCACACAAAATCAGAGACAATATTCCTTCTCTGAATCAACGAAATAAATCTTTACCTTAATTAAAGAAGTAATCCCGAAAATTGCACAAGCCACAAATAAT
The DNA here is from genome assembly GCA_030998225.1 of Diplolepis rosae. NCBI lineage: Eukaryota > Metazoa > Arthropoda > Insecta > Hymenoptera > Diplolepididae > Diplolepis > Diplolepis rosae. Next base: position 5,433,471 of record JAPYXD010000250.1, on the reverse strand, counting down.
CGAAGCACAATAAAATCAAATATACTAAAATAATACGTCCTATTGCTCTGGAAGTCGTTTGACGAGAGATCGTGAATCCTTTCTTCACTTTTCGTTGTTATTTTTCTACGCAAATCCGGAATTTTTTTAAAACAGTTGAAATGGAGCTTCTGATTGGGCAAGATTAGAAATTCTGATTGACGTTGCTATGGGTAGTGTTTTCAGCAGGAAATAAAAAATAATTGTAAGAATCAGTCAATAAAATCAATGCAGGAGCGTGACTAAAGGTGTGCAGTGCCCAACTGGAATAATCTCTTCTGAATTGAGATTTCATAGCTCGATCAATTCGGTCCATAAGATGGTGAATTATTGCCCAAGACATCCTCTCCGAAATATCTGCCAACCACAAGCTGGCTACTATGATTTTAGTGAAACATCCAAATTAGAATCATAACACACAGGAATGTTGACGGTGATATGCGGGCACAGTGGCTATAGAGGTCCCTCTCGCATTGCCGGGGATCGACAATAAACCTTCTCAAAAAATGAATTCTTGAATTTTACTCCAAGGTAAATAAGTTATTGGGTGTCTCGAATTCGATGACAGCACAGTCCCAATAGCATTCCAAGACCATCAATAAATAATGAGGTACGACCAGAAGGATGAGAATAGGTTGGCACGCTGCTTGAGGATCTGGTGGGAAGTCTTTTTTTTTAAATAAAATTTGAGTTTCTTCAAATTTACACAAGGCGTCCCAAATGTTTCATGAAGTCCCGCAATGGCTTAAAGTGTTACAGGATGGATCAGGATAATACTGGATAGCTCAGGATAATTCAGCATAGCTCAGGATATTACATAATAACTTAGGATGATTCAGGATAGTTTCCGGATCTCGCAAAGTTACATGAAATAGAAAGGAAATACAGGGAGACTAAATTCTTAAATTTAAAGGGACTAATTTAAATAAATTGCAGTCTTGGAAATCCGTGCAGCTCCCAGATTTTTTTCAATAAGAAAATATAGTTAATAATTTAGATTAAAAAAAATTCAATAAAATCATTAGTTGTTGAAACTGACTGAATCTTGTGACTTGCAAAAAGTGCAACGTGACACCGCAAATGCGATTTACTTGGAACGAAACTCGACATATTCACTGAGATAAACAACTATGATGCTATTATTTTGGCAGAATGCAATTGTGTATTTTTGAAGGTTATTGTCCATAGAAAAATATGACATAGATGCCAGATCATAGAAATGTATACATATCTCTAGCGACATCTATGAGTAAAACCGGCAAATTTCAACTAACACCCCTGGTATTACCGCTGTTGAAATTAATCTTGACGCTTACAGGATTCGAACTTTAACTTTTACCTAACCTACATGTATAATGCAGTCTAACCTTATAAATTAACCCGCACGGCACCGAAGCACTTGTGATATTTGGAAAAAAATGTTGGGCACATTTTATCCATAGAAAATGCAGGTCCGTGTAAGAAATTGCTGCGCCTTCTTTCGCCAAGAATTTTATATAATAAAGAAGTTTAAAGAATTATTATGTTTCTAGATTTTTTAGTTATGAGATTTTTAATAAATAAAACAGTAAATTTTAAATGATTAAATATAAGAATTTGATAATTCCTAAAGTTTATTTCAATTTACAAAGCAATAAAAATTGTGCGTATCTAAAAAACTGACACTGACAACTGCGCATCGTTCCAGTAAAAATTCCATAAAACTTTCAAGCGCAGTCGAATAATTTTTCTTTGACTTGTATAGCAGGTCTTTATTTCTTTCTAATCAAATTATTCTATCCAAATTCTTTTAAAACCTGAAGTACTTTTTAGAGGAAGTATTTGCATTTCTATAATTTTTTCAAAAACTATACAATAAAATTTGAGGGAATTTCGTTCTTTGACTGTGCTTGAATTTATCTAGGACATTCTTTCCCTGTATCGATAAGGTTCTGAGCTTCTTCATAAAAAGTAAAGAGGATTTTCGGAAAAATCTGCCCTTTACAAAAGTCGTGGACTGTCAAGCATACTTCCCAGTGCTTACTCTTTCCGTGTAAATAAATGTAGAGTTATTATGTCCAACGAAAATGATAATATTTTAAAATTCAAAAATTATAAACATAAAGAAAAAGTTCCTTTTGTTGTTTATGCCGATATTGAAAGTTTATTAAAGCCGATAATTACCACACACATCCACAACAGGCTTATCAAAAGCATGTCCCTACAAGTGCTGCATATTATTTACAATGTAATTTTGATGATTCTCTCGGTGAAATTCATATCTATTGCAGGGAAGACTGCATTCAATGGTTTATCAATCAGTTGTAAAGTATAGCTGAAAAAGCAGATTCTCGTCTAGAAAATATTGTACCAATGGAATCCTTAACACAAAAACAAATTAAAGAATTCAAAGGTGCAAAAAACTGTCATACTTGTGAAAAACCTTTTAATGCTCATGATATTAAATATCACGATCATTGTCACTTTATTGGTAAATATCGTGGTCCAGCTCATCAAGGTTGTAATTTAAGTTATAAAGACTCAAATGCAATTTTTATAGCTTTTCATAATTTATCTAGTTATGATTCACATTTTTTTTATTAAAACTTTAGCAACTAGTTTCGAAGGGAATTTCACATTATTGCCAGTAAATAAAGATAAATATACATATTTTACTAAAGATGTTGATAACACAAATGTAAAGCTCCGGTTTATCGATTAGTTTCATGCCAAGCAACCTCGAAAAACTTACATCATATCTTACGAATGAGGAAAAATCTATTACTGAAATGTACTGTAAAAATAAGATTATCAACATGCGTGTAAAGTATGGGAAACTTTTGACTTGAAAACTTTAGGTGAATATTCTGATTTGTTTCTGAGAACAGACGTTTTGCTTTCAGCTGATATTTTCGAAAATTTCAGAAAACGTTGCTATGAAACATATAATTTAGATGCATTGCCTTATTATACAGCACAGGAACTTGATTTGACGCAATGTTAAATTTTTTAGAGATTGAATTAGAATTATTTACAGAACAGGAAATGTTGTTATACATTAAAAAAGGTATTAGAGGTGGTGTTTCTCAGTTCTCTAATAGATACGAAATGGCAAATAATCCATATATGGGACTAAATCACAATCCTCCAAGACTCATAACTTTTTTACTTTGATATTAATAAAATAAATATGGTGCAGCTATGAGTGAATTTTTACCGTATCGCAATTTTAAATGGGTAGAAAATGTTTTTTAAATTGACTTTATGAATACTCCAGATGACTCCACAATAGGATATATCTTTGAAGTTGATTTGGAATATCCAGTTGAGCTCCATGATTCACATAAAGATTTGCCTCTATTTCCTAAGCACTTTGTATCCCCTGTTTCAAAATGTAAAATCCCGAAATTTTTCACAAATGTTTCACCCAAAACAAAATACATTGTTCACTATAAAATCTAAAACAGTATTCGAGCTTAGGGATGAGATTAACTAAAATCCATAAAATTTTACAATTCGAACAAAAAGCATGGCTAAAAAGTTGTATTGACTTCAATACAGAACAAAGTGGGAGGGGAGGCATGGAGACAAATCTTTAATTGCACGACCAAATTTCCATAGCTGCACCATATTTGATGAGGATATGGTTATAATTGAACTAAATCAATTAAAAGTTAATTTTCATAAACCAATCTATACTTAAACATTTTTAAACTAATGTAAAATTACTTTATACTGACACAGATACTTTCATATATTACATAAATATTCCAAATTTTTATAACTGCCCAATAGGCACACGATATTAGAAACGTTTATTTTGAATAGCCCGCTATTTTGGCAGCTGTCATAATAAGATGTATCATTTTTTCACAGATGATGACTAAAAACTATTCCATTAATAAAAATAAAACGATACACGCTTCAACAACACATTGAAATTGTTAAAATTCACTACAAAAATGCATGAAAATGAACCTGAATTTCACCGAAAAATCATTATGAGCGATGAGGCTCATTTTCACTTTGGAGGCTACATTAATAAGCAGAATTTTCGCATTAGGGGCTCGGAAAACCCCAAAAAAATTATATTAGATACAATTCCAATAATTATAAAGACTTTATATGTAATCTAAGTGTTATGGTTTCACCTCGAAAATTTACTAAATTTCCGTCTTGATCAACTATTCGTAACTGAATTTGATCCATGGTCTTGACAGCAACTGGCAATTAAATGACATGTGATGGCACCTAAACTATTTTATATCCTGGTGGTACAATTGGAAAAAATTCATGAATCGTGTGCACCTTTCGATCATTGATGTACGCATGTGTAGTGACATTCCACTCAATTTTTAGTAAATTTACTCTGCTTATTATTAGATTAAAGTATCTGCGGCTTGAATTCTATTAAATTACCTATAGAATCTACTTTTTTAAAACTTATTTCATGATTACAACACATTTCACTACGTAAAGTATTATTATTAGGTACAATGTATTTTGGATTTGTTTCTATTTTTTTGCCTTTCTTTAAACTTCAGAATCAATTTGAAGCCCTAGGTCGTCTTTATAAGGCTTGAGATATAAACCTTTTCCCAAAGCTATAGACTCCATCATTTTATTGCGACCTTGACTTTCTTCTAGCTGTTTTCTAGCTGCATTCACATCATTGACAGCTGAAGCTATACCAGCAGCTCCCCTGCTAACGCTCCAGTAGCACTCAGGCTTGCAAAAATGGGCAAAAGAAAGGGTAGAAAGCCTACGACTTTTCTTGGCGCAGGTAAAATTCGAGGATTGTTCACATTTCTTCTTCCACCAGCCTTCTTGACAGCTGCGCGCGCACCCTAGAGTGCTGATTTATTAACTGAGTGTGCATCTTTACCAGGGACTATAGATTTTTTAGCTGCAGAAAAATTTTCTTCAACGGTTGACCTAATCTTTTCTCTTTTTTCGTAACTCCCATACCAAGTTTAGATTTCATTTGTATAGCGTTAGTTACTACCAAAGCAGCTGCCTTCTCACCTATTTTAGCGTCTCTTTCCAAGACCAGTACTGCCAGATCTACAGAAACCCCAGTATCATATGCAGAACTTGATTGGTTGAACTTATGGAAAATACAATGCTTTTAATAGATTAGACCAATTAAATCACTACTTAAGTGCCCTTATTAGTCTTAAGCAAGCTCGACTGAGATTCCACTATACCTACGAATTAAAGAATAATATATCCTTACGTTTAAACTTTATAGCGATTACCTAGAAAACAATTATTGATGTTTCAGATATTTGAAACATCTAACTATCACAACATGACTTGGAAACCTGGATCTGCTATAATATTATAATACGTGCTCACGAATCACGAATGCAAAACACTGTATTACACGGAGAAAATTCATTTGTAAAAATTAAATCAAAAAATGAGCAAAGCTGGAGAATACTGGCTTTTAGTGAAAGATTAAAAATTTGTTGCATATTCATTCAATAACGATTCATGAAATTTAATCAACTGTTTTAGAGTTAACTCAACTGTTCAATTAAACATTATAATTCGTTATTAAATAAATACGCAAACAAATTTTTAATTATCACCACAGGCCACTATCTCCCAGCTTTACTCAACTTTTGAATGAATTTTCACAAATGAATTTTCTCCATGTAAGCTGAAAAGTCATAGTTTCTTTGGAATTTTTTTTTAACGAACTATACATCGAATCTTGCTGAAATTCGTACCATGTTTTATTGAAATTAATCCGAAAAAATATTTAGTCGCCACTTTTCGCAGAAACCAGATATCAAAAGTCTGCTTTTCTCTCTCTCTCAGGCTCGATTTTCTCGAACGTCCCCCCACTACTTCAACATGTTGTCTGTCTCTCTCGCATATGTACATCTAGGCCACGTTCGCTTGTGCCGCCTTCTCGCGGCCATAGAGCTACAGAAAAATAAGGATTTTCTTGGGCGTTCCACCACTATTTCTACGGATTTCCGAAAAAAAATCGGGCAGCACTGGCCAAGACACGATTCCAATATTTTTCAGCCAGGACTTTATCAGCTGTATTTCTTGCTGTAATATTTTCTTCATTTTGAGAATGGACAATATCGTGTTACTTACAAACTTTATCGAGAGGATTGATACCAGGATCACCACGGGCTAATCGTTTTTAAAATTTAGTACCTGATCCACAGTATTGATAACCAAAAATGTGCAATCCTAAAAGTCGCGATAAGGGACCGCCCACTAGCCTGCTTGAGGCTTTCCTCAAGGAGGAGAATCTGGGTCTCAAAGATCTCGAAAGAATCGTTGGGAGAGAAGTAGCAGCTTTTTTCGCCCCTATCAGCGCAAGTCAGGTACCGAGGGGAAGCCTTGAGCTCCCTGGCCACGCGTGACGTTTCCCCACACCTCAAGAAGTCATCCTTGCTGCCAGGAAGCGTGCAGCCACGCGATACATGGCAATATCCCTGGCACCTGAAGCACCGGGCAACCTCGACATGCTGTCGGATGCGGCAGTTCACCCACCCTATCCTTAGCCTACCGAGCCCGAGCAATCTCCTGGCGTCCGCGTCGGTTAACCGAACCACTGCAGCCTGCACACCACCAAAGCGTTTGTACAGCCTGCACTGGTTCCCGAGGTCTGGCTTTCCCAGCGCGATGCATAGCGCGGCAACAACCTCTTTTCTTGTGACTGTCTTGTAGAGGTCCCTAACTTCAAGGGATCTCTTCGAGACCAAAGATTCAATTTCGGCCTTCCCCCGACCGCCTCGCCGAGCACCTTTTCGAAGGTCGAGACGTGTGCGATTTATCCTACGCAGCGTCGGATATAAGGAAATACTGACCAGGTAAGCCTTCATTCCTGCGCCAAGGCATCCATGATTTCAACCCCGAAATTGGCTCCAGACAGTAGGATCGTGAGCGGTTTTCCGAGTTTAAAATGTGGTTTCACGGGATCTATGCCCTTCGCAGCCAAACACCGGAGGAACTTACAGTTACCTATATTACTTCCACAGAGGTGAGGCACTGATATCGCATCCTACCCTGGTCGAGAGGCTACTACTCCTTCCTTGGCAAGTCTATCGGGAATATCTGCCAGGCGCCGGCCGCAGCTCATCCACTCAGCATACCATTCATTCTGGTGTGTGTGGGTGTCGGTGTCGTGAATGTGATTGTGGTGTGCCCAAGAGAGTGCACGAGAGAATTTCAGCGTCATCGCTACATGCTCATTTGGGGCGATACCCGGATTAAGGGGTCCCCCGCATTCACTCTTCATACATTCATACGGCATCAAAGAACCTGTTCAAGCTCCCCTGATGCTTTCGCTCCACACCGCGTCCTCACGCGCTTGAAGATCACAGAGAAGCCTTCGTGGCGCGTGCGCCCGGAAGGCCCATCACTAGGGAAAAGCCTGTCTATGGGGCTCCCTTGGCGTCAATCCTTACAGCGACAGCCCCGCTCATAGTAGAGTCCTTTCCGCTACTGCCGTTGGCGGGCTGCGGGACGCGTCTGCTCTTTGCTTGGCCTTATGCATTCATCTCGGCGAGACGCAGCATCTCCAGCAGCACCTGTTGTGGTCTGGCCCTCGGCAGTCCTTCGCTATATGGCCAAAGCCAAGGCAACGGAAGCACCAGTTCACCTTCTTTTTCCTGCGAACTCTGCAGGATACCCACCCGATCTTGATGTGGGCCCCCTTGAGCAGCTTCCTTTCGACGTCTTTCGCTTCAGTAGTTGGATCCAGGTCGGCGATATCGACCTCGATCCAGGGTATAAGATGACGGACTGTCCCCCTGGCTCCAACTGCCTCTTCAAAGGCAGCGTCCAGTCTCCCTCTGCATTTAGTGGAACATTTCAGTTCCACTACCAAGTCTTGGAGCGCGTCTACCTGATTCCCTGGACTGTGGCGCCCATTTCGTCAGGATTGACGTGCTTATTTAGCACGGCGAGGTTTCTCCGGCGTTTTGGAAGCCTTCTTCCCTTTCATTTTCCGGAGGTCCTTCTTTTTGGGGACCTCGACCCACTTCTCTTCTTTATTGGAGGCTTTAGATCTCTTCTCCGCTTGTTTTTTCACTGCGGACACCTCCGGACTCGCAGTCGGCTCCGTAACCTGCTTGCGCGTGTCCGGCGTATACCTCGCGGCCGGCTGTAAGAGGGTTTGGATACCCTCGTCCGCAACTTCCTTGCCTTTGGGTGGTCTTACCTCCTTTATCCTCTTTACCGTCAGACCCCTCATCAGGCACTCGAAGGAGTCGACGCAGCAGACGGTATCCTCAGTCGTACCGCAGCGCTCCGAGCTCCTTCCGCGCCTCCTGAATTCCCTCCCTGATAGGGAGGTGCATATTCTTCTTGGTCCTAGAGAAGCTGTCCATCTTCTCCAGGGCCGTCTCCACCTTCTGTAAGATCTCCAGCTGCCTCTAATCTTTTGTGGAGCCAGTCCGGTACTGCCGTACCTGTGATTTATCGCTCTCGAAAGGATCCGGCGTGTTCTCCGTCACATCCAAATCAGCTCCAAATAACTCCTCGCACATCATTTTATTCAAGTTTGAAATCTCCATAATTAATCCCACGAGCAGCTAGGGAAGTATTTGGTCCGCCCGTGCAGAGCCCCAAATGCAGGGGTAAAGCCTCAATACTCTAGGAAGTGGCCTGGTTTCCTAGAGACACCGTGTCAGACACCACTCTCTGGTGCCATACAGCCCTCGGCACGGTAGTTAACACCTTAGCTTGGGGGGTTTTTCCTTCGAGACCATCCCTGGAACATTGTCCGCGACTGCTTATTTAGTTTTGTATCCGTATTCAGCAGCAACCCTCGGTACAGGGCCCCTCTATCCAGAACCTGAGGACGCGCCCGGTGGCCTATTCTAGGGCCCACTAATCGATTTCCGAAGAAAACAATGCAGGACCGGGAATAATAATAATAATAATAATAAATTAGTTAGGTTTGAATAATAGTCATGGATACGTGATATTTGAAAATATCACAGCAAACTTTACTTTGTATGATAGAACTTTATGCCCAAATCAATCTGGTGATATTTCAAACGATAAAATTTTTACCTCACCTCAAAAAAAAAGAAAAGAAAAAAAAGATACGATTCAATAGATCCAAGTCCAACAAAATCGCAACTAAATAGGACTCCAGAATCCTTGAATCAACCAACGATATCTAAAAACCCAAATTTAGAAACGCAACAAGTTTTTTGAAGAATTATCAAATTACGCTTGACGATTCTGCAAATATTGAGCAAGCTCTTAATTCGCTAAATTTTCACACCCGTTATCAACCTCTAGGAAAGCTGATAAAGAAGTTTCAGTAAATAATTTACCAAATAATTCACCAAATAATTTGCCAAATAATCTACAAATACAAACTCCGCCATTGCCGGTCCCAAGTCTGGATGAGAAAGGAGGAGGGATTCAACGGATATCAACATGACACGACACATTCACAGCAACACTGAACACAACACATTCAAGACCTGAGAGAGCGTTTTGCGGGCGGGCAGGGTATTGGAAAGACGAACGCATGATGCCAAGCACGGAGCAGACGCGTCCTGCAGCCCTCCAACTGTAGTAGCCGTAAGGACTCTGCCAGCAGCAGGGCTGTCGTCGTCAGGATGACCGCCAAGGCAGCCCTATAGACAGGCTTTTCCCTAGTGATGGGCCTGCCGGGCTCACGCGCCACGACGGTTGCTCTGCGACCTTCAAGCGCGTGAGGACGCAGTGTGGAGCGAAAGCATCAGGGGACCTTGAACAGGTTCCTTAATGCCGAATAAACAAGCACGGGGTGAATGTGGGGGGCGCCTTAATCGGGGTATCGCCCCAAATGTGCATGCAGCGTTGAGGCTGAACATTCCGCGTGCGCTCCTGCGGTCACACAACATCACATGCACGACACCGACACCCACACACCTGAATGAATGAAATGCTGAGAGAATGGGGCTGCGGTTGGCGCCTGGTGGACATTCCCGATAGATTAGCCAAGAGAGGAGTAGTAGCTTCTCGACCAGGGTAGGACGCGATGGTCATGTACGACGATTTCCTGCGCACGGACCTGCCTGCTGGAACGAGCATCATCGGCTTCGCGGAAGACGCACTTGTCGTGTGCGCTGCTGACAACGTCGGAATTCTGTAGCTGAGGATCAATGATAGTCTGTGGCGGGTAAAGCGTTGGTTAGATAGCAGATGCCTAGAAATGTCCCTTAAAACACCGAGGCTTTGCTGGTCACAGACAGGAGATCCTTCTAGTATCCGAAGATCGCTCTCGGGGAACATGAAATCAAGTGGAAAAAGAGCATTAAGTACCTGGGAGTGCAGTTGGATCAAAGGCTTAACTTCGACGAGCACCTGCAGATCGTGCCTGCCAAAGCCATCCAATGTGGGGCCCCCCTGATTCAGCTCATGCCCAACATTGGTGGACCCAGGGAAGCTAAGAGAAGGCTGGTGGCGAGGTTTGTAAATTCGAAGCTGCTTTATGCAGCTCTGATCTGGACAAGTGCCCTTAACAACCATGCTATCCTGAAGAAACTGTTCTCGGCACAGAGAGGTGTGGTGATGAGAATTGTCTCAGCATACCGAACTGTGTCGACGAGTGCTGTGCTGGTCCTGGCGAGCATCCCGCCAATTGACTCATTGACGTTGGAAAGGAAAGAGACCTTTCAGCTCCATAAGGAGCTCACCTGCTTAACCAACCTGCATGAAATCGCTCGCGCAAAGGAGTCCACCCGCAAGGATGGAACGCGCAGACACACTCTTTTTCTGTGCCAGGTGGGGTGTGGCAAGAGAGGCTGACTGTCGGGAAGTGGGCGCACAACTCACCCCTGACACGATGGTCTCTCTCATGCTCCAGTCTGAACGTATATGGATGCTTATCTCAGAATGCCCTGGCAACGATAACTCGCATTAATCATTAATAGAGAATGCAATATTCTCTTAAATGAGAAAAATACCACTTTAGAAAATCCTCTTCAAAAACTGGTGTAAGCATCTATAAACATTTAGGATAAATCTTTTTACGAAAAATACTCGTATTTCATGGCAAACTCTTGAAAGTTTTTGCAAAGTTAAAAATTTATGCTGTATTCGAGCATCATTTTAGATTCTATCTGTGTAGTATTTTTCAAGTAATTTCAGAAATTCATTTGTATTCAATGAAGAAATAGCTCCAGCACCAGTCAAGTCCAATCTTTTCATCACAATCGGTCAAGTTCAGATTTTGTACATTTATAAATTTCTGCGATTTGTAGAAAGATATAATGTTTATGTTTTTCAACTGAACTTTTGAAGTGTGCGTTGCTATAGAGAATGCTTGTCTTGAACAAAAAAGTCTATTTTTCTCATTAAAAAAACAAAGTTTATAAAAGAGAGTTTTTAATAAATTTTTTTATTTTTCAAAAACTTCAATTTTAGAAAACTGAGAATTCGATGTCTGAGCAGCAAGAATATGGCTTGCATCAGATTTTCGGAACGCATGAAATAACGACAAACCCAATTTCGTTCCTTCGCTCGATATGTATTCTATTTTCCGAACTTTGTCAAATCTCGCAGCCAAAAATTTTTTATTCACTTGAACATCTTTTTTAGGAACAAACAGTATCGTAGGTTTCTCGCAAAATTTTTTCGCAGCGCTGTAATACTCTTTAGCCATATGCAGATGCAGATTTACTGATTTCACTTTTGTCCAAATCGTGTTTTTTATGCAAGCGCCAACTTTGTCGACGGCACCTTTGCCGTGGGATGCAGCAAATGTATCCCACTCGACACAAGAGAAACCCAAGTCCTCGTCTAAATAGAACAGATTGGAAATCATGAATTTGCTTCTGAACTGACTCGCTGCGTTATCTGAAAAAATTTTCAGACGCAAAACTTTGGGATACTTTCGCTTTATCCTTGTAGCAATGACTTTAAGAAAGCTCCATACTGCGTACTTAGAATGATTTAGGTCGTCGCTTATTATGGCAAGAGACACAACTTGTCTCTCATATACCAAATGCAACAAGTGAAAATCGTCATTTGTTTTTTTTTCCAATGTAGGCTATGGATTTCGTTTTGAAAATTCAAGTTGGCGTTCTCTGAAAAATCAATTTGAACAATAACATCCTCGTTTGCTGACAAATTTTTGCAAGCTTCGAAATAATTGCTTTGAATTTTTTTTATAAAACAGTGCTTTTTGAAATTTGGTAATTCCTTATCCAACCAAGCAATCACGTCTATGACTGAAATTTTTTTTTCGACAACTTGCAAAAATCCGTCTACGTTTTTCCATTGTTGCACCGGTATTGATACTTCCAAATTTATATCTGTCGAAAGAAAAACCTAAGAATCGAATTGACAACCCGAGCGATTGTTCAACATACAATTTTCATCACCCACACTGCAGCACATTCCAGACAAAAATATCTTGTAGTCATATGGAAAACCCTCACAATTAGCATACAACGCTTCAGTAAGAAACGAAAAATTAAGGTGTTTTTTACACACACACACCTTAAATGGAGTTTTGCCTGCAGGTAACACGAATTGCGTTCGATGTTTGAAAAAGAGCGTTTTTGAGCATTTTCCTTGTGGAAGTTTCTTTTTAAATTCAAAATACGCATCCATAATGTTCATTAGCATGTGGCGTATTGCATTTTTCTCGCGCTTTCCTGTTGTTGGATCCTTGACTGACTTCACGTCACGCTTTCCAGGAGCTTGGCGGCTGATTGCTTCAGTGCAATGAAATTCCTGAACTATTTGTTTAACTGCGTCGTTGGGAGAGCTGCTTTTTCTAGATTCTTTATTTACAGGATATAACATAACAACTTCTGGTAGCGTCTCCTTCATAATTTGTTGAACAACAGCTCGACGTATTGTCGGACTTTGCGGAATTGAAGCAATTGCTCTTCGAAGAGCCTTCCCAAATATTTGTGGGCACTTGTAAGTGCCACGTTTGGCAGTTTTGATAGAGTTTGCACCTGGATCTGACTGCAATTTTTTTGTTTTTTTACGATCTCAAAATTTCTGTTGCTTCTGGCTATTTATTTCCATCAATTCTTTTTTTCTGTTTCTGTCCAAGTGAAATTTTTTTCTTATATCCAATTCGCTGACGTTCTCGACCGCGTTGAAGGGCTTATTCATATTTTTCTTTATTGTCTTTTAGTTTCTGTCGGTATTGTGCCATAAGCTCCTTTTTCGTTTTTGGAGCCATGTTCTGAAAAAACATCTAATATTTATTATTTGTTACACAGTAATGATTGAGGTAACGATGTATGGTCCGCTAGAACGTAAAATACAGATATCGATACCCACGTTCTAATATGTCGTATCCCACATTTGGAAAAATTTTCAGGAAACGATAAAAACGTCTTGCTAGAACAAATAAATAAATGTAAACAAATTTTAAAGCAAAAAAAATTATTTAAATAAATTTTATGATATTTATGTGGGTTACGCAAGAAGAAAAAATGAAAATTTCGTCTGGTGTTATCACAATTTCTTTTATAATTAATATCATTATCTTCAGGTTTCATAAATCTATTATTAGTACGCAGTACTTTGCTTTTAACACCAAGATTAACTTGGTTAGCTTTTCGTTTCTTACTCTTAGTCTTTTCAGTTACCTTAACTATATTACCTTCTTACTCATTTTATTAAATAATTTCTTAAAATAAACTTAAGACTATTCACAAAATAAAAATTGACTGGCACATCGCTGGCGCTGACTTAACCAATTGATGTGGGATACGACATATTAGAATTCGTGAAAATCAGCATGTGGGATACGACATATTAGAATATTTATTTAAAAATATTAAATAAACAATTTGACTCCCAAGATTTTAATATAAGCTGTAAAACATTATAATTAATCCATTTTTCAAAAAAAGTCAATTTCTCAAATTTTGTGGGATACGACATATTAGAACGTGGGTATCGATATTTTGATTAAACATCTTTTCTCAATAAAGCACTAACGATTATAAATATTGGTATAAGCAAATGTGATCACGATATTTAATGACCTTTATTACACACATAAATATTTTTTACTTGTCATTTTTTGTATTTTTATTACATTTTGTTTTCTTTTTTTGAATAAATCTGTATGGTAGCATATGAACTATTTCGTATCTCGAATAATTCAATATTTCCTCCAATCAAACGTTTATCTATTTTTAAGACATATACCTTGTTATATAACATTGTCACGTATCCATGACTAATATATTGTATATAATAGCAATATAATACTATTGTATTATTATATTATCCAACACTCATTATTACCTTCATTTTTATTACATACTATTATTATTATAGCTAATCACATTTAAAAATTGTTATCGATAATATTACTATCAGCTGTAATATCAGTTTATAACAATGAAAAATCCATACGATTGATAAACTATTAATTACAACAAATATTATATTCCATTGTTGTTTACCATTATTATAGTTATTATTGTTGTCTAAAACAATTAATCATATCATTATTATTTTCATTATTATTATTATTATTCCCGGTCCTGCATTGTTTTCTTCGGAAATCGATTAGTGGGCACTAGAACAGGCCACCGGGCGCGTCCTCAGGTTCTAGATAGAGGGGCCCTGTACCGAGGGTTGCTGCTGAATACGGATACAAAACTAAATAAGCAGTCGCGGACAATGTTCCAGGGATGGTCCCGAAGGAATAACCCCTAAGCCAAGGTGTTAACTACCGTGCCGAGGGCTGCATGGCACCAGGGAGTGGTGTCTGACACGGTGTCTCTAGGAAACCAGGCCACTTCCTACAGTATTGAGGCCTGACCCCTGCATGCGGGGCTCTGCAGGGGCGGATCGAATATTTCCCTAGATAAAATCGTGGGAACAATCGTGGAGCATTAAAATTAAATAAAACAATGTGTGAGGAGTTATTTGGAGGTGATTTGGACGTGATGGAGAAGACGCCGGATCCTTTTGAGAGCGATAAGTCACAGGCACGGCAGTACCGGGACTGGCTCCACGAAAGGAATGATAGGCAGCTGGAGATCTTACAGAAGGTGGAAACGGCCCTGGAGAAGATGGAGAGCTTCTCCAGGACCAAGAAGAATGTGCACCTCCCTATCAGGGATGGTATCCAGGAGGCCAAGAAGGAGCTGGGGGCGTTACGGTACGACATCGAGGATACCGTATGCTACCTCGACTCCTTCGAGTACCTAATGAGAGATCTGATGGTACGAAAAATGAAGGAGGTAAGACCACCGAAAAGCAAGGAAGTTGCGGACGAGGGTAGCCAAACCCTCCCATAGCCAGCTGCGAGGTCCACGCCTGACACGCGCAAGCGGGTTAGAGAGCCGACAGCGAGCCTGGAGGTGTGTGAGGCGAAAAAACCAGCGGAGAAGAGGCCCAAAGCCTCCAATGAAGAAGGGGATTGCGTCGAGGTCCCCAAGAAGAAGGACCTCCGGAAAAGGAAAGGGAAGAAGCCTTCCAAAACGCAGGAGAAACCTCACCGTGCGCGCACAGAAGCGGTGCTAATCAAACCAGCTGAGAGGATGAGCTACGCCTCAATCTTGCGCGAGCTCAAGAAGCGCGTTGACCCTGATGAACTTGGCGCCACAGTCCAAGGAATCAGGGAGACGCGCTCCAAGGAATTGCTGGTGGAACTGGAATGTTCCACGAAAAGTAGAGAGAAGATCGACACTGCGTTTAAAGAGGTGGTCGGAGCCAGGGGGACGGTCTGTCATCTCATCCCCAGGATCGAGGTTGAGGTCGCCGACCTGGAACCTACCATTGGCATGGAAGACGTCAACGGTGCGGTCGGAAGCTTTTTCAACAAAGAACCGGAGCTGGAGTTAAAGGTGTCTCTAAGCAAGACACCCTATAGAGGAAACCGGAAGGCGTATGTGCTTCTGGTGGAGGCAAGGGCGCTGAAGCTGATCAAGGATGCCGACATCAAGATCGCGTGGGTATCCTGCAGAGTTCGCAGGAAGAAGGAGCTTAACCGGTGCTATTGCTGCCTTGGCTTTGGCCACATAGCAGCGGACTATCGTGCGCCAGTACGAAGTAGGTGCTGCTGGAGATGCGGCGAGGAGGGAAACACCGCCGGGTCCTGCACAAGGCAACCGCGGTGCTATCTCTGTGCCGCGATGGAAGAAAAGCCCCGGAATGATCACATACCGGGGACTATACGTTGCGCGGCCTTTAGGGAGGCAGCCCTCAAGAGGAAGCCTTAGGAAGGCCGCCATGGAGAAGAGGCCTGGAGGAGAAAGTCCAGAAAAATAGACGAAGAAGCACGGAGGAGAAGCTAACGTCGCGTGAGGATGACCGCCACCCTGAAGTAATGCCTAACGGCGGTTCTGGGGTGGTATTGAACAACGATCCATGGGGTTTGGGGTATAAAATCGTAATGCAGAAACTCGAGGCTTTCGCTAGGAATTCCCCAATGGACGCAGAAACGATGGTCTGTTTCCTGTAGAGGTCGGCAAAGCAACTGCCGGAAAAAAGCGGCTATCGGATACCTGGTGGTGATGCTTGATACGAAGCTCACCTTCTGGGATCAGATACGAAAGGGAGCGGACAAGGCGGCCGCGGTGACAGCGTCTCTGAGCAGGATGCTGGCCAACATTGGGGGCCCTCGTCCTTGCGTGAGACGCTCGTTGTTTCGTACCGCTGAGTCCATTATGCTTTACGGAGCCGAAATATGGGTGCATGCTATGCGATACGTAAAGTATCGCAAGCTTTTGTCCGCTGTACAGCGGAGAGGGGCTCTTCGAGTAACGAGTTCGTATCGCCCGGTCTCGGAACCTGCAGTTTTGGTGATCGCGAGGTGATACCGGTGGACCTGCTCGCCCTAGGGTGAAAGTGCGTCCACCAAATGGAGGGCACTTTTGGTCGTGGTAGAATCAGAGAAGTCGCCAGAGAACAAGCACTCTGCGCCTGGCAAAGACGTTGGATGGAGGATACTCGTAGAAGGTGGATGTCGAAGCTCATTGGCGAGCTGTTCCCATGGTTCAGCCGTCGGCACAGTGAGTTTAATTACTACCTTACCCAGATGCTGACAGGACATGGACTATTCTGTGCGTACCTCCATAGGATGGGAAAGGAGGGGAGCCCGCAGTGCAGATACTGCGGGGCCCCAAAAGATGACGCGCTTCACACCTTCTTCCACTGTGGAAGGTGGGTACTGGAGCGCCGCTGCATAGAAGAATTACTGGGGCAAATATCGTCAGATAACATCGTTGGCGTGATTCTCCAGTGCGAAATGAACTGGATGATGGTCGCCGGCTTTGACCAGGATGTCCTGCTAGAAAAGAAGCAGGATATGCTGAACGAGGCTGGATAAAAGTAGAAGGAAGCATGAGGAGAGGCCAACATCACCTCCAGATTGCCTCCGCCCCGAAGTAATGCCTAACGGCGGATCCGGGGTCGGATTCCATGGCCTAGAGACAGGAAGGGAGTTTCAGTGGGTAGGGCTGCGCGAGCAGCAGAGTAAAACTTGACGGTATCTAAAACATTTCTCCCTTTCTCAAAAAAAAGAAAAATTATTTTTATTATTATTTTTATCATATGCAATTTGTTGTTGTTAATCAATACTTCATTATAAATTATATTCCTTCATAACTATTAAAAATTACGATTATTATTATTATTATTATATCATTTATGATATTTGTATAAACAATAAAGATTGTTTAAATGTAATGGCATAATAATTGCTAATTGAAGTTGTAATTATTAATTAATTAATTCTAACCTATTTTACGATAATTGTATTATCATTTTTACTTTATTGCCTATATATACAAATAATGTAATTGAACCTTGTGACTAGGCCTACCTGATGCAGTTGACACTCATTTACGCTACACAGTAAGAAAGTGCTTGCAGCACTTATACTAAGAAGAAAACGATGAACCTACTATGATCACACAGATTGGAAATCGGTGTGACTCCCAACGCACACTAGTAAAGCGAGCCCAGCCAGTCAACTCAACACACTGAAACCTAAGATTCTTATGGAGGCGCCAACCCCTGTTGAAATGCTCGGATCTGAAATCTAATGCATTGGCCGACTGAGTTGCAATGCCTTAAAACACCATATCCCTATAAAGGGTTTTCCAATAAAGACATAAAAATTCTATCTATGAATAAAACACAGAAATATTTGAGACACGGAGTTCAAATTTATTGTGGGTGTAGTGCAAGCATTCCATTTTATGAATAAAATTCGATATCGGTCATATGACCACCGGGAGCCCGTTTACAGCGGTCGATTCTATGGACCCCATTTTCCACCACTCTGGCACACATTTCGACCGGAACGTTGGCAATTTCGCGTTGGATGTTGTCTTTGAGGTCGTCTAAAGTTGCTGGCTTTTTGGCATAGACCAGTGACTCGATATGGCCCCATAAAAAGAAATCCAATGGCGTTAGATCGCATGAACGAGGCGGCCATTCGACTTGACCATTTCTGGAGGTAACACGTTCACCGAATTTGCCTTTCAATAAATCGATTGTGACGCGTGCTGTGTGGCTGGTGGCACCATCTTGTTGAAACCACATATCGTTAATGTCAAGTTCATCCAATTCTGGCCACAAATAATCTTCCAATATAGCACGATAGCGCTCTACATTGACGGAAAAATGACGGTCGTTTCCATCCACAAAAAAATACGGCCCAATCACACCTCCGGCATAAAAACCGAACCAAGCAGTCACTTTTTGCGGATGCAACGGTGTCTCAAGAAGCACATTTGAATTTGTTGCTGACTAATAACGCATATTTTGCTTATTAACAAAGCCATTGAGCCAGAAATGAGCTTCATCGCTGAAGATGATTTTTCGATGAAATTCTTCATTTTCTTCAAGCTTTGCCAGAAGCCCAATTGAAGAAATTTCGGCATTTCAAATGATCAAGTGGCTTTAGTTCTTGAGTCAATTTAATCTTGAAAGGCCAATTCTTCAGAACGACGTGGAATCGACTGATTTAGCTCATTTTGAATCGACTAGTCATCTATCATTCGCAACAGGTAGTCTGGAACCTTTTTCCGCACCATCGCCTCGATGCAGATGTCCCATCTTGTGGTATTAAACGCATTGCGTATGTCAATGCCGATCAACGCGCAGAATACCTTACGCTTGCCAGTTCCTTTTCTTGCATTTGTGGCGATATTAACCACAGCTTGGATACTGTCCACAGTGGACCTGCCTTTCCTGAATCCGAACTGGTTGTCCGAGAGACCGTTCTCCCTGACTAAGCAGATTCAACTCCTTCAGAAGCTTCCCCATCGCATCCAATAGACATATTGGTCTATACGATGAGGCATCCCCTAGAGGTTTGTTGCCCTTCCTCAGCAGGACCAACCTCTGCTTCTTCCAATCTGCGAAGAACCTCCCCTCCCGAAGACAGGAGTTAAAGGCTTCTAGGAGGATCTCCGGGTATGCTCTGATCACCTCTTTGAGGATCTCGTTCGGCACCCCGTCGATACCCGGCGCTGTATTTGCCTTAAGCCTTCCACCCGCTCTCTTTAGTTCTTCGAGAGTGAAGAGTTCTTCGTTATGGACCACGCAGGAACTTCAGTCCTGTCTTTGGAACGGCTTTACGTGTGGAAACAAGCTCTGCACAATGTATTTGTCTCGATCGGCATTATCCAGGCCTGGGGTCTGCACTGCAAGACATTCACGACGTAGGGCAGCCAACTGGTCATTCCACCAGTACATCGAGCCCTTGGCTTGCCTGCGCTCGTGGTGCATCGAGTAGTCGCAAGCTGCGACAACCTTTTGCCTCTTCGAGCGCACAGTGTCCTCCAACGACCCAGCAGGCTCGACCTAACCAAGCTCATCGATGAGCCTGGTCGTCTCGAGGTGGACTCTAAGTCTCTCCCCGCAGAGCCGTCCCGTGTTCCAGGAGGGGCTCCTTCCTTCGCTGCCCTTGCCCTTATCCACTGCTTGACACCGTTGTTCTAAATCAAATTCGATGCACCGGTTGTCACTCAAGGTTATTACCTCGAGGACCGACCAATCGCTTATCCTTGAGGCGAGGCGAGGCGCGGCAATCGTGAGATCAATTATCGACCCTCCCGCTCCTCGTCTGAACGTGAATTCCCTGCCCTGATTTAAAACGGTCATGGTCAGTTCTAGCGACCATCTCGCCAACCAAGATTCCCCACCTATCTAGGCGGGCCTCACCCCACTCGGGCGACTTACTGTTAAAGTCACCCCCTATGAGGGACCGCCCGACAGCCTCACTGAGGCTCCCCTCAAGGAGGAGGATCTGGGTCTCGAAGACCTTGAAGGGATCGTTGGGGGAGAAGTAGCAGCTGTACACAAGCACACCCGCCATCTCCACCCAAACGAAACCCGCGTCGGACTCCAGGAAATCCCCGACGCTCAAATCAGGGCTACGAACAAGTATGCTGGCCTTCCTTGATGCGTCCGGAAACCAAAAAGAGTTCTCAGACCATTTTTACTGCTCACTAATGAGCAGTACATTGGCCCCCTTCTCCCTGGCAGTCTGTATCATGAGGGCTTGGGCATCCTTCTCCCTTTGGAGGTTGAGTTGCAGGAACTTCAATTCCTGCCTTTCAACTTCCGAAGCTCATACGGGAAGACCGAGCAGGAGCCGCCGCCAGAGTCATGGGCGATGTCTTTATCGACCCTATCTTAACAAGTCAGGCACCTTGGCGTTGCCTTGCAGCTCCGGGCCAAGTTTGTTTTGGCCTCACACTTCCTACAGGCATTCTTCCCGTCGGGGTTGCAGCAGCCCCGGGACCCATGGACGTAGCCAAGGCACCTGAAGCATCGGGCGACTTCCACGTTCTCGTGGATGCGGCACGCAACCCGCCTGATCTTGACCTTACCCAGCTGGAGCAGACGAGTAGCGTCTGCCTCCGCTAGCCAGAGCACTGCCGTTTTCACCCCACCAAAGCGGATGAAGAGCCTGCGGGCCCCTTCAAGTACCAGTCTGCCCAGTGCCAAGCACAAGACAGGCACGACCTCTTCTTTATCCACTATCTCGTCAAGGTCCCTAATTTCGAGGGACCTCGTTGAGACCAGGGCCGAAATTTCCGCCCTCTTGCCGACCGCCCGGTCAAGCTCTTCACGAAAGGCCGAAACGTCTCCCCCCTTTTTGAGAACCAGAAGGACATCCTCCTTCCTTGTCCTCCGGATAGACAGGACCTCGAGTCCTGCCCTCCGGGGGTCGACTTTCGCTTTCATTTCCCCCTCTTAGGTGTTTTTTCCTGAGGGGGGAGGGGGCTACCCTCTTTTCACCCTGGGCCTGGTTTTTTGGGATATCTCCTAGAGACGCCAAGCGTGGTCTCCGGAAGGTCCCCATCTTTTTCGTGGCGGGAATAGTTGGGAACGTGTGTACGCTCGGACCCAAGTCCTACCCCAGTTCCCTGAGGCCCAACCTCCGCTTAGCCGGTCCCGGAATGCGCGTACAGACCGGACTCATTCGAAGCAACACAGGCTCCGACACCTGTGTTCAATACGCACTACCTGATCAAGGTCCCGAAGGGGCTGGCTCCGGATCCCGCATAGCACACCACCTCGGCAAAGCTAGGCTC
Organism: Diplolepis rosae; assembly: GCA_030998225.1. Classification (NCBI taxonomy): domain Eukaryota; kingdom Metazoa; phylum Arthropoda; class Insecta; order Hymenoptera; family Diplolepididae; genus Diplolepis; species Diplolepis rosae. The sequence goes on along the minus strand of JAPYXD010000250.1, from coordinate 5,411,956 downwards.
ACATCAACCTCGGCTCCTCGTGCATACACCAATTCGTTCTGCACCACATTCAAGAGAGAGCCCATTCATAGGTTCTTCTCTCACATACGAAGGACACATATCAAGTCATGCGGTGCTGACATTCATTCAGTTCACTTATTCCTTGCAGGCACTCGCAGACTCATTCGCAGCACCGCTGCCTGGGGCATACATCCTTCTTCATGCATGGGGATAGACGCGTCTATAGCCTCCCCCGCTTTCAACCTGGGATAGACCCGTTTATAGGGTTTTTGAAATATAAAAAATTTGAATTTGATATTCAAATTTCTTGTTTTGAGTTTCTGACTGTTGAATCTTCTGTTAATGGTTTGAGTACCTTTATCTTGGAGTTTAGTTTTTTGAGCTATTGAATCTTCACATTTGTATTCGTAAAGGTCGTAAATTCTGGTATCAATTTCATTTGTTTAAATGCTTCTTCATTTTCTGCTATTTATTATTGCTATATTTCCTGTAGCTATTACTTTTTGATGGCCCACTCTACAATATGATGTGAAAATTATTCTTTTGCAACGTTAAATTCCTTGTAAGTTACAAACTTACGAAAAAATTATGTCCCATTATTTCTGAATTTGTTCTATCTTGAGATCAATTTGGTTGATTGTAGTCGTCGAAATAAAATGTTTCTTTCATAACTAAATATGGCCATAATGCTTTTATATCAACTTGGCGAACGATTAAGTCACAAAATAAATCATTTCGTTGACGGTGTTTAGGTTCCATCGTGATCTATAGTCATTTTTATTTAGTTTTAATTTTTCTTTTTATGATTAGTTGCTGGTGGGGTAATATATGAAAGTCTAAGTTTATTAATATTGACAATTTTAGGTTTATTTTTAACTGAAATTTTTATGTTTCCTTTGCCTAATAATTCAAGTACTTTGTATGGTCCTGAGTATTGATTTTCGAATTTCTTTAGTTCTCCACCTTCTATTAAAATACACTATCTCCGATTTAAAAATTTTGTGGATTAATTTTTCTGTCGTAATATTCCTTTGATTCTTCTCTAGCTGCTATTAAATTTTGTCTTGAAATTTCACACATTTCATGTAATTTTGTAAATCATTTTGTCTTGTACATATCGTACGTTTCCATTTTTTCGTGTTCTGGTAAAGGATTTATTAATGATCTAGAAGTACATAATAGTACCATCTTTACCTATTTCGCCTTGAGAAAGTATTCCTCCTATAGCGAATCCTGACGCATCAGTTGTCAAAATGAAAGGTTGTGAGAAGTCTGGTCTTTGTAAAAGAGGTTCTTCACATAATTTTTCTTTTAAAAGTTCAAATGCTTCTTGTTGCTTTTCTGACCAGATAAATTTCATATCCTTCACATTAATCTGGCTGTAATTTGAGATCTTCTGCACTTAATCTTTCCATTAATTTGTTAAATTTTTCCTCATTCTTCTAAAGAATTGGCATACAAAACAATGTCATCCAGGTAGACAAATAATTCAGTTCCTTGAAGTCCTGTTAAAACTAAATCCATTAATCGCTGAAAAGTAGCTGGTGCATTTTTTACACCAAATGGCATACGGTCAAATTCATAATGTCCGTAAGGGGTTGAGAAAGCTGTCTTATGAAAATCTTCTGGACTCCTTTTTATTTGATGAAATCCTGAGGCGAGATCGAATACAGAAAAATATGGTAGGGTAATAATTGTCTAGAAATCGATTTCTCCAAAAGTTTTTTTCTCACAGAAACTATCAACTTCAGGCTGCACTTCTTGATCGCTTATTATTTTCATAATAGAGAGACTAACACTATTCAGAATGGGTGAAAGTCGGTAGTGAAGTATAACAGTAAACTTTATTAAAACTATAAGTGTGAAAGTTAATAATTATATTTGAACATTAATGGTTACAAAAATAAATTCTATTGTATTTTCAATGATCCCGTTGTCTAGGATCATGCACCAGGTCGCTAAAATAATACTCCATTGGAACTTTTTTTATATTTATATATTAATAGTCATAAAAACAACTGACAATGAATTTTAATGACCACGTTGTTCAGGATCATACACCAGGTCTCTAAAATAGTAATTATGCACGAACTTTTTTCTTATTCGAACACTAATTCTTTCAAAAGTAAATTCTTTCACATTTGCAAAGACCCGGTTGCCCAGAATCAAGCACCAGATTGCTAAAAAAATACTCCACAGGAACTTTTGTTATATTTATATATTAATAGTTATGAAAACAACTTACAATCCATTTTTGATGACCCTGTTGTCCAGGATTTTGCACCAGGTTGCTAAAACAACAATTCACAGGAACTTTTTTTATCTTTATATATATAGCTACAAAAACAAAGTTCATTACTATCTCATTGACCCCGTTGTTTCAATTCATTCCCCAGGTTGCTAAAATAATAATCTACGAAAACTTTTCAAAAATTGTGATTATTTATAACAACTGTAAAAATCCCATCATAATAAACATCATAATAAAAATCCCGTACATTATTGTTTAAGTAACCTGGATCTTGAGCCCGGGCAACAGGGTCATTGAAACTGCAAAATAATTTGCTTTTTTATCTATATATATATATATAAAAGTTTTTGAAAAGTTTTCGTAGATTTATATTCTAGCAACCTGGGGCATGATTAAAAATAACGGGATCAATCAGATAGTAATGAACTATGTTTTTGTAGCTATATATATAAATTTGAAAAAAGTTCCTGTGGAGTGTTGTTTTAGCAACCTGGTGCTTAATCCTGGACAACAGGGTCAGTAAAAATGCATTGTTAGTTGTTTTTATCACCATTAATATTTGAATATTAAAAAAGTTCCTGTGGAGTATTGTTCTATAAACCTGGTGCATGATTCTAGACAACGGGGTAATTGAAAATGCAATAGAATTTATTTTTGTAACCATTAATGTTCAAATGTAATTATTATCTTTCACAGTTATAGTTTTAATAAAGTTTTCTGTTGTGCATCACTTTTCAAAAGGCCTCTCAAAGAATTTACTCTAAGTGCCATCTATTGTTCAATTTCAAAATTACACATTTCTTCACTACCGACGTTCACCCATTCTGACAAGTGTTAGTCTCTCTATTATGAAACTAATAAGCGTTCAAGAAGTGCAGCCTGAAGTTGATAGTTTCTGGGAGAAAAAAACTTTTGGAGAAATCGATTTCTAGACATTTATTACGCTACCAAAAATATTGAGCTGATCCTAATTGGTCTAAAATATCGATAATATTTGGTAAAGGATGAGAATCTCCAATTGTTTTTTCATGAAGTTTGCAAAAATCAAGTACCATTCGCCATTTTCTATTTCCATGTGAATCTAATGTTTTTGGTACTATCCATCAGGTGTATTATATGGTGATTGAGAAGGTTTGATAATTTTATTATCGATCACTTCATTTACTTGACATAAAATCTCTTCTTTATGTATTGGAGGGAATCTGTATTGTTTTAAAAATATTGGTTTATATTAATATAAAAAGGACCCCCCCCTCTCTCTCTCTCTCTCTCTCTCTCTCTCTCTCTCTCTCTCTCTCTCTCTCTCTCTCTAAGTTTTCATTGAAGTTAAAACAAACATAAAAAACACAGCACACGAGAGTACAAGTCTTTTTTGGGTACGTTGAACGGTCACCATTGATTACGATCATTGGGTAAGGCAAAGTTCGGAGCGCTTGTGATTGTATTGTTTATAATTTTAATTTTTACTCTGTTAAGGAGCAGAATATTTTTAATTGCAAAAAAAAAATTGTCCAAAGATTTGCACCCAAGTTAACTTGTCTAATATAATGAAAATGGTAGGTATACATTGTACCATAGTTTTAGTTGCCCAAAGTTTCAATTGCCCATAAAATCACCAGAAGTCACTATATTTGAAAAGCAGTGTTTGACGAAGATTATGAAAGGAATGCGTTAGCAAAAATTGCACGTATATATCAAATATAGGCGGTAGAGAGCGCTTCAGGGAAATGTACAGGAATCCTGCATCTTGCAATCCTCGCAGTTTTTGCCAACACATTCCTTTCATAACTTAGTCTAACACTGCTTTTCAAATATAGTGACGTCTAGTGATTTTATGGGCAACTAAGACTATGGTACAATGTATACCTACCAATGAAAATAATATATGAATATTTAGAATGATCATTGTTATAAACAAATTTGTTTAATTGTTATAAACAATTGATAAAGAAATAAAATAAATTATTTAAATTTTACATAAAAGGCACATGCAGTTGGTAAAGAAAAATATTTTATTATTTTAAGAAATTTATTGTTAAAAATTATAAATTTACAATCAATTGAGTGGTTATTTATTTAATTTAAATATTAGGAATAATTATATCTTTATATCATTATTTTATGTCCTAATGAACAAATACAAATTTCATTTCAAATTATATTGTTATTACAAATAAATAAACAAATTTAAAATAAATTTTACTAATCTCATTTTATTTTTCTTGTAAAATAAATTTTATACATAGTTTTTTTTATTGCTATAAACAATCGAATAATTTAAAATAACAATAAACAATCTAAGACAACGCTCAATACAAAATATTGTAAATTTATAATGACTCAATGTCAAAACCAAATATCCCTTTAGAATCTACCCCGAAAGTTATAACACGTGGTCAAGCTAAACAAGATAGTCAGCTTGCAAAACTAGTAATTTGAATCAAAAGGGTAATTTAAAAATAAAACCAATTAGAAATAGAGAATATTTAACTGATAATAAGTGCCAAAATATCCCTGATCCAATCCCTACAGAACAAGAATTAGATAATACTCTTAAGTTAGATGATTCAAGTTTACACAAGACTCTAATTAATAATCAAAGTATATCAAGTGAAAATTCAGAAAAAAACTAGCGGGTTTCATTCAAGTTTCTGTCCAGATTTAAGCATTGTTACAGGATCTAGTAATCAAGATCAAACTCTAACGAACGAATTATCTTATTTTGACGAATTCAATTTGCTAAGCTCAGCGGTAATAACAATAGAAAATAAAACTTTGACAGAAAAATTGAAAACCTCATTGGCACGCGACTCTAATTAGTAACAACGACAATGACGACGACAAAAGCGACACAGAAGTCATAAATCAGGATAATCCCGTAATAGTAAGCAACAAAGAGATGGCCGTAGTCATACCCAACAGCTAACAGGTATCCTTACGCGCCGCGCTAGAGGTGGTTCCTTTATTCGAAGGAAGTCAATGTAATCAAATGCACACAATAGGAACATTTTTAGTAACCCCTTCTCTTCAGATATCAAAGTTAAAAGTAAATGAAACTTCATTTCATAGCGTTACTTTAGCAGGTTCTGTAACACCTAATGGAGACCGTAATGGTACAAAATTTTCTGACACATACGGAACATGGAATAATGTTGTAGTCCAAGCCATATTCAAAATAACTATACAAGAACATTACGCAACTATTCATTTGAATTTAAATAAAATTCAATTAGGATCTGCAATAACATGCACACTTTCAGACACATTCTGTACAGATGTAGAATATGGACAAACATTCTGGGATACGTTACCTAATGACGTATGTAATTTTAACAAATATGAAATTATTTATGAAAGACCAGCAAATAAAACATATGACAACACGATAGACAATTCTGAAACCTTTAATTCTTTAACGACTGAAGATATAATTTTCGAACTAGCTGAAAAAACAAGAAAACTAGTTTGCAGTTACGTTTTAATACAAACCGAACATCCAAAATTATATATTTTTGAAACTCTTTAGAAAATAAACATTTAGAGGTTCAAAATATGGACATTTTTACATACGTTAACTCTAAATTTATATATGTGGAACGACATATACGCACTGAAGTAAATAGTCTTTATCATAACGTTCTTACTCAGCGATGCATACTTGAACAGCAAGTTTTTAGAAATACATTAACCTTAGCAACCCAATCACCAGACGAATTTGCATATCATTTAATGAAAGGCCCAGAATATATGTCAGTAATTGCAGGAGAAGTAGTAGATATTGTAAAATGTATACTAGTTGAAGTAAAATATCGCAAAACTGAAGAATGTTATCAACAACTACCAATATTTAGAGGAAATCAATCCTTTTTCCTATCTCCACGAACTCATATATTAACAAAATCCGGTATCCAAACAAATTGCAATTCTTTCCTTCTACCAATGTACCTTTTCGGAGAAACCTGGTAAAAATTACTTCCAAATGATAGTTAAACCTCTCACAAAAGCAACCTGGAAATATACATATCCTTCATCCTTAGCAACAAGTGGTATTTATTCTCAATCTGATCTTGATAAACTGCGATATCATATTATGTTTCCAGCAGAAAATCCAATGATTCTAAATTCTTTAGCTAGAGAAATAACAGGACATCTGACTATTAATCAAGGAATATCATTAACAAATTTATTTAACAAAGAAGTAATTGATAAAATTGCTGAATCCGCATGGGGTAGATTTTGGACAATTTTTATAAGTTTTGGAACTACTGGTGCAGGCCTAATTGGATTAGCAATAATAATTAGAGGGATTAAATTGATAGCGGATACCATACCTCATCAAAAGACTCAACATATAAGGCAGTTTGTTTCATTAATAACATTAATAAAAAAGGAATAGCAAACTCGATAGAAACAGCTAAGGATTTTGCTGCCATAAAAGTTATTAATTCTCTTTCGCATAAAGACGAGAAATGTTAACTAAGTTTGATAAACTCACTAGAACATTTGCATGTAACAATTCAAGAATCATCTATAAACGATCCAAAACCTTCAACGAGTAGACAAATAACAAAACCTATTACTTAAAATAACAATCGTGATAAAAACACAAATTCGTATCAAATGAAAAAAGTAATGATCATACTACATCATCTTTCTTCACGAAGAGCTTTAAAAAATGTTTTAATGGCAGATATAGACCCCCCAACCAGTACTTGGGAAAATTCCTGTAGATTTTGTAACACTCAAATGCATGCTACAAAAGAATGCCGTAGACGAAATATTTTTAAAATAGACAAATCAACCCAATTTCCCCCTACAGTTACACCAAGAAACTCCTCAAAATTTAGTAGACATTTTTCCCCTCTTCTCCAAAAAACTTCTAGACCTAAATCCAACCACATGTAAACATCCTATTTTATCCAATATTAATCCTACTTTTCTTTTTCAGCCTTCCGAGAAGCCTAATGAATTTCCTTAATCAACTAGCATCCAGAGTGTATTTAATTTTAATTCCACTCTTTTTCTCCAGAGCAAAAAAATACTTCATAGATTCACAATTTTCTCATTCTTCAGGCATTTATTTTGAACCAATTTCAAAAGTTCGTTTTTTTTCTGAAAAATATCATTTTATATCTTATATCGATATCTTTCAGCCAGACGTACTTAAATACATAATAATAGATTTCTCACATAAATTATATGGATGTTGCATACTTTCAAATATTGCCAATAATTGTAATTTATACGATCATCAAACACAACTTGATTTTATAGAACGAATCAAATATTTCCTTGAAGAAATATCATTTATATCTAGACAAGCTCGTAATATCACGAATATATCTCAAACTAATGATCCATTCCTGCAACAGATACAAAAAGTATTTTTAGAATTGAGAATGAGACAGGAAACCTCCCTTTACTAGCCCAAAGAAAATTTATTTCTACTTCCAAATCCATTTTTCCAAAAAGTTGCAAATCTTTCTTCAAAACTTGGCAACATTATGACCTACAAAAAATGGCATAATTCTCAAAAAGATCCAAATATTCACCTATATCGAATATTAGCAGCAAATTAGCTTAAAGATCTGCATGAAATTTCTCAATCTTTTCTTTTACTCCTTGACCAACTCACAGAAGCCATTACCCACGCCGCAACTAATTTATGGCACCCTATGCTATTTCCTGATACCTTCTTAGACTTCAAATCCAACAAAGAAGACCCACACCTGTCAACATCCCTTTTTTCTATGCTCCTTCCATTTTCTAAAATACAATACTTCTTATTCGATAGGTACTTGATTTTTATTATGACTATACCAATCCCATCTGGTGAAAAATTTCAATTATTTAAACCACATCCAATTCCAATACATCTCGATTTCAATACTGACGTAATTTCCTCTATTTACATAAAACCTCAAAATTCTTACCTCGCTATTTCTTCAAATAACCAATAATACTTTACAACGAATGAAAATTTCCTCCATGCATGTTATCAAAATGGATTCCAAAAATTTTGTCATCCACCAAGATCTATATCTAATATCGATAAAAATCCTATTTGTGAACCATCAATGTTTCTAAATTCTCAACCATAATTGTGAAATCTTCATCAGTTTTAGCGAATATCCCTTTCTAACACCATTGCAATTTTATCACGGATGGCTATACTCAACAATTTTCCCCCGACAAATTTTCTTATCACGTCGAAAAAACTCTAAGACCTTAATCACACTCCAAGGAATAGGAATTTTGCAAACAAAGTCAGGTTGCAATCTAGATTCATCAACTCGATATTACCATCTCCAAAATCATTTGAATATAATAGATAATTCAATTCCAGTCAGCAAATCAACCACATCACTTGCTATAAGCTCACCATTTTTATATAATATTTTTATTCAAGAGCCTCACTTACTAAAAAAGGTATTACTTCTTCTCCAGCGAAAAGAAGACATGCCATTATCAATCTTCGAAAACCATGTCTTTATCCTTACAAAATATGCAAACATTCAAAAAATCATTCCATCTATTTTTATTTCTAGTGCACATAAATTAACATTAGCACTAATTATTATCACTTTACTTATGATTACAATTTTAGGATTAATACTATTGAAAATTCAAAAAATATCTAAAAAAATAAACAAAACGCCAACACGTATAGAACTTATACAAAAAACTCCTTTAAGCTCAGCTAGAAAACCTTTATTGACCGACTTGACATTCAACTTTTGACCTTTCCTTTATTCTAACTTCCTTTGACCCCCTTTTTTTAAAGTCACTTTAGGAATTTTTTTTTCAGATACAGGTATATTCTATCCTTCCTTTTCTTAAAAATCACCTGCATGATAGTTAAAAGTTCTATACCGTCAGAAGGACAGTTTTTGTACCCACGCCTTTAATGTTTCTAACTAAAGAAATAACAAACTGTAATATAAAAGTTGTTTTTCTGACGGAAAGTAAAATAATTCTTGCAAAATCTTTTACCTTGCATGATTAGAAAATAAATTCAAAAAGTTATTATTTAATCTCCTTATCAGACCTTAATAAATAAAATCTATTCTAAAAATTTGTAGAAAATGATACCAACTCCAATTGAACCAATTGTTAACCATCTTGGACCAGTAGACGGTGTATGTCCGCAAGAATATCTGATAGCATACGTGCACTTATTACAGAGTTATTGCTTCGAATTAGAACCCTCGACATTGTTTCTATATTATAATCACCAAACCACAAAAATATATTATCAATTCTGTTTCGAGAAATTAGATCAAGAAACTCAAAATAACTGTGAGGTTTTTACTTTATGGCATTGCATTTGTTTATTGGAATGCATATTTGTAAATTGTTACGGTTGTCAAGAACTATAATAATTTTAATAGAATCCTTAATACAAACAATTTGTAAAATTTTGCAAATATTTCATATTCTTTAAATATTGTAAATTTCTCCTTAGAAAAATGCTGCCCCAAGAAATCGAAAAAATCGAAGCAGAAGAAGTTCGAAATGTTGTTTGCGAGGATTGTTACATGACAAAACTTAGCTTCTTTGAGGCCGAAGTTACATTGCCTGTCCGAATAGATCACATAGTCACTAAAGACTTATATTGTACATTAAAGCTCTCCAGCCTTGACTGTTCCCTTTGCGATACACAAATTTTTTACATGCGGCAAAGAGCAGATTTAGGCGTAACTTGTGCCGAACGTGTAATTTATTAATGCCAACAAGAAGCATTATATAACTACGTCGATTCCGAAGCATCCACCATTATTTATAATAACAACGAATAAAAATAATAAATCAAAACATATTTTTTATTATTATTTTTTCTAAATATAAACAATATCTATTAATAACTTTCTTTTAAAAAAAATTTTACCTTTATTTTTATTCGTTGTTTAAAATCATATTGCATATATATCACTACTTTTCCTTAACCGACATAATGTAACGACAAACCTTAATAAATTAAAATGTTCTATCGGCGAAAAAACAAACTTTTTTTTTGTACATCTTAAATCAGACCACTGTTTTCTCTCCATGAAATATCTTTTTGAGTTAGGAAACGCGGAAAGTGAATATATCAACAAACACAAATTTATTAACAAAAAAACTAACTAATGTTACGTACGGATGGTAGGTGTGGGAAAAAATAATTAAATATTATTAACAAATAATCATTATTTATTTAGAAGGAAAAAGAGATGTACGCGGAGGTCGTCCAAATTGTGGGTCATTTTCGTGTCCCTTTTTATTTTTAAGCGGGATCGCTTCCCGGTGTTTTTCCCCACTTTTAATTCGCTAACAAGAGAAAAATTTTCAAAGAGTGCTGAAATTTATTTTGGTGAATTTCGACCGGAAGGTTTTAATATAATTTATTATAAACAAAATAGTTGCTAAAATCGTAACGATACTGCTTACCAGTCCAAGGTTATTAATTCTACCAGTTGGTAGGATAAGGGCTGAAGAAGAAGGCTGTCTTCGACGTCACCCTGAATTTTCTGACCCAACTGGGCTTCAAAAACTTTGTTAGGCGTGACTAAAACTAGTCACTCTTGTTCGTTCTTCCCACCGGTTGCACGTGGTTGCAACAAGCACACACGCACGAATTTTCGACACTGGCCTTGTTAATTTTATAAAAATTAAAAGGCGGATGGCTTTGAACCAGAAAGAAAACAGTATAACCTTAATATGGCTCCTCGAAAAATATCTTCTCGTCGTTTTGAGGTTCGACGACAGGATTATTTTTCGGAATTTTATTTTTCGACGCCAGGCTGTACACGCACAGTCAACTCTTGCGGCTGACCGACCACAGACGCACTTAAAATGTTAATTTGGCGCGAAGCGTAGTGGTAAAAATACGATAGATATTTTTTAGCGCGACAACCCCGTGAACGGCTTCCGTCGGAGGAAAGATTTGGAAATTATTTACGTCCGCCCAAGTGTGTGTACTTCAACCAACTTTGTCGATTCCTAACAACACGTTTGTTCCGAACCGCGGACGGGCAAAAGCAAAGATCCGTGTTTTACTCCCTAGAGTTCTTACCCGGAGTAAGAAGCTCGTCAGACTGCGATTTTGATTTAAAATTAATTTACCTCGTTGACTCGCATCGATGTTATTCAGGTGGGGAATAGTGATGACTTAGAATTATTTCTTGTGGCGTGATTTCCATGGGAAAGGAATTTGTGCTGACACTGAACTCGCCAAATACTTGGTAGCTTCGAAATTTCTTTCGTCTGTTGCCAAATGAGAAATTTTGTTGACTTGGCCATTTTATTAACTTATAATGATTCCTGGATTGTTCTAACTCCAGAATTTTATATGTTTATATTTTTAATTTAGGGCCTGATACCTTAACAATTTCTCATATTTTCAGGAAAATGTTGGTTCAAGTTTTATGGCAATATGTCACTCACTGGCTAACGATATTTCGTTGTCCAATTTTTAAATTAATTTTGATTTACAGGAAGGGTATTTAGTGGATTTCAGGTAGGGATAATAACATGAAAGATATTATTTAGCAACAAACATCGATGCCAGCGATCAAAGAACTCACTGAATAGTTTTCAACGTGCCTAGGAATCGCCAGAGTAGGTGCGTACAGATGAGCGTGAGCTGCTTACGGCAGACGTAAGGTTATCATGGCGTCGCCGCAAGGGTTTACGCGCGCTCACAACCATTAAGTTTTGGCTCACGTGTGCGCTCCTAAAATCGTTTGATTCTTTCCCTTTTCCTTTTTTCTCCGTTCTTCTCCGTCCTTATCCTACCTACCTGTGCGCATCGTTCTTCTATTCTCTCATCCCGTTGTTTTGTTACATAATTTAGATTTTTATACCAACTATCAAATTTGCCTACACCCTCCCCCCCGTACATTTTCGTGTCGGTGCTGACAATATATATATATATATATATAATTACGTGTATTTTTTTGTAAATTATAATGATCTATTTTATTAGTTTATCAAATTATAAATTGTTTTCAAATAAATGAAATTATTTATAACAAGGACCAGATAAGATTCGAGTTATGCACAATTTATTTTTTCTCTAGATTGGATAAGTTAGGCTCAAGCTCAGATCCTTGGACAATCTTTGCAAATAAAAATATTCTGTTCCTTAACAGAGTCAAAATTAAAGTTATAAACAATACAATCACAATCACTTCGAACTTTGCCTTACCCAATGATCGTAATCAATGGTGACCGTTCAGCGTGCCCAGAAAGGACTTATACTCTCGTGTGCTGTTTTTTTATGTTTGTTTTAAACTTAAATCGAAACGTCGTTAACAAATTAGAATAAATTTTTAAATTAGATAAGTTACTTAATCACTTAGGTTAGCCTCAAGGTCAGATCCCTGCGTGATTTTTCAGATTTATTTTATTTTATACAATTCGTATAAATTATAAAATTTTATAGAAATGATTTGATTATTAAATCATTAAGGTTAGCCTCAAGATAAAATCCCTTTTTGATCTAACAAGTCTATTTTATTGAAATTTTAAGTTTTCAAGTTGAAACAATATTTCATAATCATTTACTTATTCGCTATCAATAATCAATGTGTTAAATTTTAATTGACTTGTGTTTCCCGGGCCGATGCACCAGAAAAAAGGAAGTATGTTACGTCACAAATGAGTAAATACTTACTTTGATTAAAAGGTTCCTCGTTTTAAGTTAGGATCAAATGATCCTCGCTTAGGGATGAGGATAAGTCAATGAAAGACACAACGATTATCAAAATAATACAAATTGGATTTATTTAATTAATTAAAAGGGTCCATATACATATTGATTGATATAATTCAAATATAAAAGTAGGCACAGGCTGGTTGGTACGTGGTTAGGAGACAGAAAATAAAGAGAGAGAGAGAAGTTCGGTACCTTTATGTTGAGGGTTAATCCACACGGCGGTGAGTTGTAGAACGCAGGATCCCCGCAGGTGTGTGAAAGAGACGGAGATATAGGCCGCACAGGTATATTCCGTAAGGGCGGCGATCGAAATTTACGACACTGTTCGAAGATCTTTAAAAAGATCTATACAAGTCCATGATGACTTGTACGACTCCCGAACTTGGATTTTAAATTGTCCCGGTCGAATTTTATTAATCTCGAACTAAGAGATTATCGGAGTTAAATTGAAATACCGTACTGAAATACTGTCGCGAGACCGGTGATAATTCTGAAGGAAAATTTAAGTGTCGAACCAAAACCCTTTTATATTTTTACATACAAATTAACGGTCAGCGTAAATCGTGACGTAGTCATATTTTCTTATAGGAGAAGGGGCCCTATACTGCTCCCTACTTCCCCTACTCCTTATTCCCCTTTATCGATTTTATCATAGATTTCTAACTCAATCCAGCCTGTGTGTATAAAATACATTGCCAGTCCCAAGCCCGCATAAGATAGGAGAAGGGGGCACCCAGACAGCAACATGACACAACACATCTACAGCGACACTGAAAACAACACACCCAACATCCTAGAGAGTGTTTTGGGGGGGGGAGGCAGTGTCTCGCCCAGATGAGTACACGAGGCCATGCACGGAGCAGACGCGTCCTGCAGCTCACCAACGGTGGCGAACGAAAGGTCTCTACCAGCAGCAGGGCTGTCGGCGTCAGGATGGCCGTTAAGGGGGCCCTATAGACAGGCTTCTCCCTAGCGGTGGGCCTACCGGGCGCACGCGCTGCGGGAGGTTTCTCCGCAAAACCTTCAGGCGCGTGAGGACGCGGTGTGGAGCAAAGGCATCAGGGGAACTTAAACAGTTTCCTCGATGCCGCATGATTGGACACGGAGTGAATCCGGGGGGCCCCTTAATCGGGGTATCGCCCTAAATGCGCATGCGGCGGTCACGCTGAAATTCCCACATGCCCTATCCCGATCACATCACAACCAAAAGCATGATACTGACACCCACACATACTAGAATAAATGGATTGCTGAGTGAATGGGCTGCGGCCGGCGCCTGGTGGATATTCCCGATAGACTAGCCAAGGGAGGAGTAGTTAGTAGCCTCCCGACCAGGGTAGGACGCGATTTCAGTACCTTACCTCTGTGGAAGGGAAAGATCCCGTGAAACCACATGTTAAACTGGGAAAACCGCTCACGTTTCTACTGTCTGGAGCCAATTTCGGGGTTGAAATCATGGACGCCCGGGCGCAGGAATGAAGGATTACCTGATCAGTATTTCCTTATACCCGACGCTGCGTAGGAAAAATCGCACACCGTCTAGCCTGCAGTCCGGGTCAGGTGTCGGGGTGGACCCGGCACCGCTCGGTCGATAGGGGTGACGTTGAACCTTTAGCATCATTATGGCGCGGGCCTATCCGTACCCTTTTTATAGCTTCATTCAAATGTGCGGAGCTCCCCGAGGAGCGAATCCAAAAGAAAGGGAAGGGCAGTACTTCGCCCTCTTACGCTGCGGCCACCAGAGGCCAGACCCCATAAAAGGATGGGGAATGGCAGCTGGTGGAAAAAAAGAAGAAAAAAAAGAAGAAAAATAAAAAGAAGGAGAGAGAAGTTCCTGCGCCTTCTGCGCAGGAACCTAAGAAGCAAAAAAAGGTGCCACGGCGTTGCCCCGCCGCCAGGTCGGGCGACGCTATCAGGGTGTCGGCGAAGGACGATAAGTCCTACGCTGAGATCCTGAAAGAAATGAAGGCTAAGGTGAACCCCCAGAATTCGGGATCGGAGGTTCTCTCCATCCGGAGAACCAGGAAGGAGGAGATCCTCTTGGTCCTGTAGAAGGGGGGTAACGTCTCGGCCTTCGAGAAGGCGCTCGACCAGGCGTTCGGGCAGAGAGCCGAGGTTAAATCTCTTGTCTCGAAGAGGTCCGTTGAATTTAGGGACCTCGACGAGACCATCACAAGGATAGAGGTTGTGGCCTTGCTCTGTATCGCGCTGGGCAAGCCAGACCTCGGGGACCAGTGCAGGCTGTATAAGCGCTTCGGCGGTGTACAGACAGCGGTGGTCTGTTTAACCGAGGCGGATGCACGAAGCTTGCTCGGGTTCGGTAAGCTGAGGGTGGGGTGAGTAAACAGCCGCATCCAGGAGCATGTTGAGGTTGCCAGGTGCTTCAGGTGCCAGAGCTATGGCCATGTGTCGCGCGGCTGCACCATCTTGGTCGGCGAGATGGCCGCTAGGAATGACCTGTTTGTATTAAACCAGGACAGGGATTTTACGTTCAGACGAGGAGCGGGGGGGTCGATTATCGACCTCACGTTTGCCGCGCCCCGTCTTGCCTCAAGGATAGTTGACTGGTGCGTCCTCCAGGTAATAACCTGGAGTGACCACCAGTGCATTGAGTTTAGCATCCGGGAACGGAGTCACCCAGTGAAATCGGGAAGGGGCGGCAAACGAAGAAGCCCCTCCTGGAGCACAAGACGACTCAGCAAAGACAAGCTACAAAAACAACTTGAAGAAACGTGGCTCATAGATGAGCTTGGTTAGGCTAAGTCTGCTGGGTCGTTGGAGGACACCGTGTGGGCTGCGAGGCGGAAAGTGGTCGCAGCATGTGACCACCCGATGCCTCGACGGCGGCACGGGCGTACCGGGGACTCAATGTACTGGTGGAACGACCAGTTGTCTGTCCTGCGACGGAAATGCCTCACAGCGCGGCGGAGATTCACCCGCTCAAAGGGTGAACCTCTGCTGCACGAGGCATAAAGAAAAGCCGACTTCAGTGCTGGAAAGACTTGATCGGTGAGGTTGAGAAGGACCCATGGGGTCTCGCCTTCAAAATAGTCACCAAGAGACTGGTGACTAGAAGAAAGACCCCGGCCCTGGATAATCTCGATCGAGTCAAGTACATCGTGCGAAGCTTGTTTCCGCATGTAGAGCGGTTCCAAAGACAGGACCGAAGCTCCTGCGTGGTCCAGAGCGAAGAACTCTTCACTCTCGAAGAAATAAAGAGAGCGGGTGGAAGACTCAAGGCAAACACAGCGCCGGGGATCGACGGGTTGCCGATCGAGATCCTCAAAGAGGTGATCGGGGCATACCCGGAGAACCTTCTAGAAGTCTTCAACTCCTGTCATCGGGAGGGGAGATTCTTCGCAGACTGGAAGGAGCAGAGGTTGGCCCTGCTGAGGAAGGGCAACAAACCTCTAGGGGATGCCTCATCGTATAGACCAATATGTCTATTGGATACGATGGGGGAACTTCTGGAGGAAATGATCCTACAAAGAATACAGGTCACATGGTCCGCGAGAATGGTCTCTCGGAAAACCAGTTTGGCTTTCGGTAAGGCAGGTCCACAGTTGATGCCATCCAGGCAGTGGTGGGCATCGCCACTAAAGCCAGATGAGGAACTGGCAAGCGAAGGGACTCTGCGCGTTGATCAGCATTGACATACGCAATGCGTTAAATACCGCGAGATGGAACATCTGCATCGAGACGATGGTGCGGAAAAAGGTTCCAGACTACCTGTTGCGAATGATCGATGACTATCTGAGCGACAGGTGGGTGATATACGAGGGCGACAAATGGTCTCTCAAGGAAGAGATGACATGTGGCGCCCATCAAGGGTCGCGGGTGGGTCCACTCGTTTGGAACGTCATGTACGACGATTTCCTGCGCATGGACCTGCCTTCTGGAACGAGCATCATCGGCTTCGCGGATGAAGCACTCGTCGTGTGCGCTGCTGACAACGTCGGAATTCTGGAACTCAGGATTAATGATACTCTGTGGCGGGAAAAGCGTTGGTTTGATACCAGAGGCCTGAAAATGGCCCCTGAAAAGACCGAGGCTTTGCTGGTCACGGACAGGTGATCCTTCCAATATCCGATGATCTTTCTCGGGGAACATGAAATCGAGTGGAAAAAGAGCATTAAGTACCCGGGAGTGCAGTTGGATCAAGGGCTTAGCTTCAGCGAACACCTGCAGATCGCGACTGCCAAAGCCATCCAATGTGGGACCGCCCTGACTCGGCTCATGCCCAACATTGGTGGACCCAGGGAATCTAAGAGAAGGCTGGTAACGAGCGTGGTAAACTCGAAGCTGCTTAATGCAGCTCCGATCTGGACAAGTGCCCTTAACAACCATGCTATCCTGAAGAAGCTGTTCTCGGCACAGAGAGGTGTGGTGATAAGAATTGTCTCATCATACCGAACTGTGTCGACGTGTGCTGTGCTGGTCCTGGCGAGTGCCCCGCCAATTTCCTTATTGGCGGAGGAAAGGAAAGAGACCTTTCAGCTCCATAATCTGCTTAACCAACCTGCAGGAAATCGCTCAGGGGAAGGAGGCCATCCGCAAGGATGAAAGGCGCAGACTCGTCGACAAATGGCAGACGAGATGGAATGGTGACCAATCCGGGAGATGGACACACCGTCTAATCCCGGAGCTCACCACCTAGCTGGATAGAAAGCACGGTCATGTCGGCTTTCACCTGGCGCAAGCGCTTTCAGGTCATGGCTGCTTTAATGCGTACTTGAAGCGCTTCAAGAAAA
Organism: Diplolepis rosae; assembly: GCA_030998225.1. Taxonomy (NCBI): domain Eukaryota; kingdom Metazoa; phylum Arthropoda; class Insecta; order Hymenoptera; family Diplolepididae; genus Diplolepis; species Diplolepis rosae. The sequence continues at coordinate 5,394,255 of JAPYXD010000250.1, read as the reverse complement.
GAGACGAAGAGTCGTGTAGCTACTGCGGATCCCTTGTGGCCAATGCAGAGCACACACTCTTTTTTTATGCCAGATGGGGCATGGCAAGAGAGGCCGTCGGTCGGGCAGTGGGCGCACAACTCACTCCTGACACGATGGTCTCTCTCATGCTCCAGTCTGAACAGATATGGATGCTTATTGAGTCATTCGTCACCCTGGTGATGAAGTCGAGGGAGCTCGATGAGCGTGCAGAGCGCGGCAACAACGGGGGCCAGTAGAAATCGCATCGGGGCCTGCACCCGCGGTCTTGCGTCCTCGGCGGATACTGATCCTTTCTATCACTCCAAACACAACTGTCAAGTATTTAAAACACATTCAACCTCAATATATTTTGACTTCAATACTGATTATATTACACCTATATTCATAAAATCTCAAATTTCTTATATCGCGATTTCTCCAAATAACGAATCTTACTTCACAACAAATGAAAATTTCCTCGCTTCATGACACCAAAATGGACTTCAAAATTTTTGTCACACTCCTCATTCCATATACAGTACTCAAAATACTCCTATTTGCGAAACATCAATGTTTATAAAATCCCAACCGTATAAATGTAAAACATTTATAAGTCTCATTGAATATCCTTTTTTAACACCACTGTTGTCACACCATGGATGGCTTTATTCAACTATTCTTCCTAAACAAATCTTTTTATCTTGCTCCAAAAATTCCAAAACCCTTATTACTTTTCAAGGAATAGGAATTTTACAAATAGAATCTGACTGTAATTTGGACTCATCAATTCCATACTACAATATTAAAAATTGTAAAAAATGTAGAACTTCTGTTAGAATCAAATTTTGGTACTTATGCACGATTTAAATGTATAAAGTAAAAAAATTATATAATCAAGGGTGTAGTTGAGTAAATTTACACTACCGTCGGAAGATGTGCGCACGGTGCTTGTGAGCGCTATAAAAATCACTGCTGACTTCGGACCTCGATATGTCGGTGAAAAAAAGAGATAGGACATTTTTCGAAAAACAGTTGGAAAGCTTATGAAAGTCCACGTCTATTGATGCTCAACAAATATTTTTTTGACCTTCTGAAAATAATACAGCACGTGAGGAGTTAAAAAAAAATTCAAGATTTTCTCAAATTCTCTACCTTAACTTCAACTTTTAGCATGACCTAGAGAAAATTTTTCCAAAATCTGAAAATTATACGACATAGAGTCTAAAATCTTATCATTAATTTAAGCCAACAAAACTTCAAAAATATTCATGGGTACCCGAGATACGATTAAAAATGCTCAATCGTATCTGATATTTTTGAAGGTTTCTTCGCTTGAATTAAAGATAAGATTTTAGACTCTATGTCGTATAATTTTCAGATTTTGGAATAATTCTCCCCGGTCATGCTAAAAGTTGAAGTTAAGGTAGAGAATTTGAGAAAATCTTGAATTTTTTTTTAACTCCTCACGTGCTGTATTATTTTCAGAAGGTCAAAAAAATATTTGTTGAGCATCACTAGACGTGGAATTTCATAAGCTTTCCAAAAGTTGTTTTAAAAATGCCCTATCTCTTTTTTTCACCGAGATATCGTGGTTCAAAGTCAGCAGTGATTTTTAATAGCGCTCACAAGCACCGTGCGCACAATTTCCGACGGTAGTGTAGATCCTTTTCTTTTTTTTAAATTTATAGAATGATTCCGACTGCTGTAGAACCGATCGTGTTCTGCTCAGGACATGTGGACGATGTATGTCCACAGGATTATCCAAACACATATGGACACATAATAAATAGTTTTTCTTTCGACCTAGAAGCGTTAACCTTATTTATTACAGTCAGGAAACAACAAAGAAATTTTGCCAATTTTGTTTCGAAAAATTACGAATAATAGAATAAAATAAATATGGATTCTGTACCTCATGGCACTCAGTTTGGACTGTAAAGGTTGTACTGAGCAATTCTTAAAAAATAAAATGCAATTTCAATTAGGAAAAAAGTCATAGTTGAAAATGTTTTTCGATAAAATATTAGAGATTGTAAAGTCATAAATAAAATTCCAAACATGTCTGAAAAATTCTCTTTAGCAAAACACTGTTAGAATCTAATTAGTATTTTAAAGCTCAATAACGAATTTGTTCACAGAAAAATGCTGCCGCAAGATTTCGAATCCATTCAAGCCAAAAACCCAGGAAACTACGAACAGTACTACCAACCGTATATCGATCAAATAATTATATGAAATTTTTGTTGTTACTCTCCAGAAAACGAGATATATCAGAATACTTTAGATCAAAAATTCATAGGTAAAGAATGTTACAGATTTAAAATTACCTTATTTAAATCAGAAATATCTGTACCTTTCCTTAACCGCCATATTGTAACGACGAATCTAAATGAATTAAAATGTTCTGTCTGCGAAGAGCAAATTTTTTTCATACGTTTTAGAGCAGACCTGTGTTTTCTTTGCACTGAATATCTCTTTGAGTTAGCAAACGCGGAAAACGAATAATTTATGATCCATATACATAATTCTTAATGATAATAATAACTAATTTCCATTTGAATCAATTCAATCACCAACAACTCAAATAGATCCTTCTTTTGCAGATAAGGACAATGGCAATGCAACAAAAAGATTTGACAAAGGGTAGCGCAGTACAAATACTTAATGAAATAAGTATTGAATACGATTTTTCAGTACCAAAGTACACAGTAAATCGCTTGGAATACATCAGGAACTACCACCATTCGAGGCAACTTGCGAAATTTTTAAAGATAATTTAACCTATGTTTGTATTGGGGAACCTGCGTCACAAAAGAAAGTAGCCAAATAGAACGCAGCAGCTAAAGTCCTGGAAACACTTTCCACGAAATATATATTTTGGGAGAGAAATTAGAAGAATGCTTAGTAACGGAATCAAATTTTTTTAATATAAGTGATAAAAACAATAAAAAAGCTTTACAAAAATGGACTGATTCATGTGAAAGGTGTTTTCAAAGAGGAAATTTAGCTCATAACTGCCACAACCCTTTACGTAATAAAAAATATAAAAATAACCCTTAAAAAAATATTTTTCACTGATCTACGACATTATAAAATTACGTTTTATATAAAATATTACAGCATGTTATTTATTGGATCTATAACTTAATTCGCGCGGTTTGCTAAGAGGTGGCGTAATTTGGTTATTATTCCATCGTTCCAATATTCCGAACATGCGTTGGAAGCTACTGTCATTGTGCGTCCTTTTCAGTATATGTCATCCATTTGCAGCGTAAACAACAATAATTTTTTTTCACTCTAATATGTCGAACTTTAATATGAAGAAAACTGCTGCCAAAAGTCATCGCATTTTGGCGGAAGTTTATGGTGAACATGCTCTAGCTAAACGAACGTGCCAAAAGTGGTTTGCACTATTTAAAAGTGGTGATTTTGGCTGTGAAGACCAAGAACGTCCTGGGCAGCCAAAAAAGTTTGAAGGTGAAGAACTGGAAGCATTACTCGATGAAGATTTTTGCATCGGATTGTTACTGGTGATAAGAAATGCATCGATTACTGACAACCCCAAGCGCAAAAAATCATATGTGAAACCCGGCCAACCAGCCAAATCAATGGCAAAACCGAATATCCATGGCGCGAAGGTGATGCTCTGTATATGCGACCAGGCACGAGGCAATAATTTTCCATCATGACAACGCTCGGGCCCATGTTGCTATTCCGGTTAAGAACTATTTGGAAAACAGTGGATGGGAAGTTTTACCCCACCCGCCTTATAGGCCAGACCTTGCCCCTTCTGGCTACCACTTATTCCGGTCGATGCAGAACGTCCTCACTGGAATACGGTTCACATCAGAACAGGGTATCAAAAATTGGCTTGATTCATTCTTGGCCACCAAGCCGGCGCAGGTCTTTTGCGATGGAATCCACAATTTGCCAGAAAAATGGGAAAAGTCATAGCGTCAGATGGACAATACTTTGAATAATACTATTGTACATTTTTTTTTTAAATAAACGTTCAAATTTAGAAAAAAACCGCACGAATTGAGTTATAGATCCAATATAATTTACAAATATGAAATAAAAAGTATTGATGTATTTAATTATATAACCAAAAAATCATATGTAACCTAAAATTAATGTTAAATACATATTATTTTAAAAAATAAAAACTATGCAATAATTTTGAACAAAAATCATAATATTAAGATAACAAAAATTTTTATAACATCCAATAAATATGTTAATATTGGAATGTATCAAATAGTAAAATGCAAAAAAAAAATACAAATTGTAAAACAAACATCGAAATAAATGTTATATTTATCATTCACATATTGTTATTATATCAGAAAAAGAATTTGAATTTATTTCTTCAAAACATGAACTAATGTATTCTTCTTCCGAAGATTCGATCGCGGAAGCCTTGCCCCTGCGCTCGAAGTGAGGGGGGAGGTGTCACGTCCCGCGACGTATTTGAATGTATTTAATACACACAGGCTGGATTAAGTTAGAAATCTATGATAAAATCGGTAAAGGGGAATAAGGAGTAGGGGAAGTAGGGAGCAGTATAGGGCCCCTTCTACTGTAAGAAAATATGAGTACGTCACGATTTACGCTGACCGTTAATTTGTACGTAAAAATATAAAAGGGTTTTGGTTCGACACTTAAATTTTCCTTCAGAATTATCACCGGTCTCGCGACAATAGTTCAGTGCGGTATTTCAATTTAACTCCGATAATCTCTTAGTTTGAGATTAATAAAATTCGACTGGGACAATTTAAAATCCAAGCTCGGGAGTCGTAAAAGTCATCATGGACTTGGGTAGATGTTTGTAAAGATCTTCGAATAGTGTCGTAAATTAGGATCACCGCCTTTACGGAATATACCTGTACCTTTGATCAAAGTAAGTATTTACTCTATTGTGACGTAACAACACTTACATTTATCGAAGGGCCTGCTCACGATGCTGACTTACTGGTCCGAAATGAATCGAATTGACCATACAACTGATCGGAACTCAATGGCAACCCACCGGAAGTAAATCTAGTATAAATGGTATAAATAGGTGTGTGGCGTATTTTCGTTGCACAGGGGCAATATGAAAAGATTTAAGTTACCAAGGGTTACATAGTTGTTGTTGTTGTTTGAATGTTATAAGTATATGTAGTCGAAAGCGTCTTTTTGTCCACAAAATTATTTCAAAACCTTTAAATTTGAATTCAATTTGTATTTATCGCGATATGAGAGTTTGAAATTGTCTATGAGGACAGTCGGCAACGTATCCTATCTAGTACGCAACTAATGATCCTCCGATAATGCAGGCAATGGAAAAAAGTTCGAACTCAACTAAACAATTTGAAATCATTATTATTAGCATTTTTATTATTATTGCACAAATTTCTAGAAACATTATTGTTGCACTTGTCATATCTTTACTTTTAAAAATTGTTATTGTTGTTTCTATAATTGCTATTTCTATTTTGCAACGAATTTTTGTTGTTATTGTTAAAATTATTATTTTTATATCTTAAAAAATTGTTATTCGGAAAATTATTATGATTTTATTTTGTAAAATTATTACTACTACTTTTTGGCCATTTAAATTATTAAATGTTTGTTGGTTGGGATAAGAAAATGTTGTTGTTTATTAATAATTGCTTCTTGAGCTTTATTTGAATTAAACCATTTTTTCATTCGTATGGCCTGGTTTTTTATAAATTAAACAAATAATTTTATCTTCACGTGCTACATTAAACCGAGTAACTTTACTATTTTTATTAATAAATCATCTGTCAGTTTTTAAATATTCAGTATTTTTAAAGAATTTGAAAATCTTTTTGCGGAAAAAAAGACGCTGTCAACTGCGCTGAGATTGGATCCCACTTTTTCACAGTGCGAAATCGGTGCCTAATCTCCCTTTAATATCAATTATTATTGAGTATCTGAGCATATAAAATTTTATCAGAAATTTCTTCCATCTTAGCGGCAAAAGAGAGTACGTTTTCTTTTACTCACATAAGTCTATTTCCTAATTCTGCCTTTAACTGCTATACGATTTTTCCAGGGGCATATACTCTTTTGAGTTCTTCTATTAATTGTTCAATCGTTCTATAAGTTAACCCAAAAATACATTTTCGAGCCTCTCCAGACGATTTACCTCTCAATAATCGTTTGATCTTGATTACTAGATTCTGTCACAATGCTTAAATCTGGACAGGAACTTGAATGAAATCCGATATTTTTTTCAAAATTTCCGCTTGATATACTTTGATTATTAATCAGAGTCTTGTCTAATCTTGAATCATCTCCTCCCCTTGGACTGGGACCTTGACAAAATCCTTCTCTTGGCATTGCCAAAAAAGGACGGGTGGGGAGGCTTAGCAGACGGCCCTCGAGTCATCGAGGCTGTAGTGTCCCGATGGATCGGTGAACAAATGCAGGGGGCTCTATAGACGGGCATCTTCCCATTGCGTGAAGGGAGCCTTATAAACGGGTCTATCCCAGGTTGAAAAGCGGGGGACGCTATAGACGCGTCTGTCCCCATGTATGGAGAAGTACCTATAGACGGGCTCTCTCTTGAATGAGGCAAAAAGCGAATTGGTGTATGGAATCTCCTGGGAAACACTGCAAGGCCTCCGCAGTTTGTGACCAAGAACAGTACAAACGATCGTTTCCGTATGGCGTCCCACTGGGAATGCTTCGTCATTGAGTGGTGTCTCCCCCGGACCACGAGGAGGCGAGGCTGCTGTGAGCCTAGCTCTGCCGAGGTGGTGTGCCATGCGGGATCAGGAGCCAGCCCCTTCGGGACCTTGATCAGGTAGTGCGTATTGAACACAGGTGTCGGAACCTGTGTTGCTTCGTGCGGGTCCGGTCTGTCCGTGTATTCCGGAACCGGGTAAGCGGAGGTTGGGCCTCAGGGAACTGGGGTAGGACTTCAGTCTGAGGGTACACCCGTTCCCAACTATTCCGATCCACTCTTCTACGCACGATGCACTAGTAAAAATTTTATTCGAAAATTCTTATCACAAAAGTGGGAATAAGAAGCTCAAGGTGCCTTTGGGGACAGAGGGATGGGAAATCATCCTCCAGCTCCTAAAGGTGCAAAGTGAAAAAATGGAGAAGTTGGGTGCGGCTCTAAAGTGGATTCAGGAGGGTATGTTGAAAAACAACCCTCAACCAGTAAAGATGAGTGTTGGGGAGGCTGCCGAAGTGCTGGGCAGCCTGGTCAACACCCATAAGCACCTGATTGAAGCGGTGTGGAATTCCAAAAAAAAACTGGAATCCCAACCCATCACCAGAAAAATGGGAGAACTCCGGAGACCGCGCTCAGCGTCTCTGGGGGATACCCCGAAATCACTCAAAAAGGGGGAGAGATGGGCAGCTCCATTTCTTCCCGAAGAACGAAAACCCAAAAAAGGGAAAGGCAATATTTCGCCCTCATATGCAACGGGCACCAGGAGCCAACCCCCTAAAGAGGAAGGGGAATAGCACCTGGTGAAAAATAAAAAAAATTACAAAAAAGATTAACATGCCAAAAAGCAAAAAAGGGGTTCCTGTGCAGAAGGCACGGTAAAAACAACAGAAGAGAAAAATGCCGAAGCGCTCCTCACCCACCAGGTCAGGAGACGCATTTAAGGTGTCTGCGAAGGACAGCTGGGAAAGGTGAGGGTCGGATAGGTGAAATGCCACATCTGGTAACACGCCGAGGTTGTTCGTTGTTTTAGGCGCCAGGGGTATGGCCACGTCTCGCGGGGCTGCACCTACCCTAGCAAAAAGAATGCCTACTGGAGGTGCGGTGACTTGAAGCACAGGGCCAAGAAGTGTAAGGCCCGGCCGAAGTGCCTAACTTGCACCGATAGGGGCGAAACTGATATAGCCCATGTTTCAGGGAGCGGCTTTTGACCGGTGTTCCGGGAAGAACTCCGGAGGTTGAAAGGCAGGAATTGAACTTCCTGCCGCTCAACCTCGGAAGGGGGAAGGATGCCCAGGACCTCCTGATGCAGACTACCAGAGAGAGGGGGGCCGATGTGTGGCTTATTAGTGAGCAACACAAATGGTCCAAAAACTCTGCCTGGTATCAGGATGCATCAAGGAGGGCCGGCATCCTTGTTTGTAGTCCTGATTTGAGCGTCAGGGATTTTCTGGAGTCCGACGCGGGGTTCGTTTGGGTAGAGGTGGCGTGTGTGCATGTGTGAAGCTGCCAATTCTCCCCCAACGATCCTTCCAAAGTCTTCGAGTCCCAAATCCTCTTTCTTGAGGAGGATCTGGATCAACAGCCTCATAGGTGGTGACTATAATAGTAAGTCGCCTGAGAGGGGCGAGGCCCGCCTAGATGGGAAGGGAATCTTGATTGGCGAGATGGTCACTAGGAATGACCTGATAATAACCTTGAGTGACCACCGGTGCATCGAATTCAATTTAGAACAGCCGCGCCAAGCAGTGGATAAGGGTAGGGGCAGCGAAGGAAGGAGCCCTTCTTGGAAAACGAGACGATTCTGCAGGGTGAAACTTAGAGTCCATCTCGAGACGACCAGGCTCATTGATGAGCTTGCATGGGGCGGGCCTGCTGGGTCGTTGGAGGACACTGTGCGTTCGGCGAGGCAAAAGGTAGTCGCGGCTTGCGACTACTCAGTGCCTCGCCACAAGCGCAGGCAGGCAAAGAATTCGATGTACTTGTGGAACGACCCGTTAATGGCCCTACGTGGAGAATTCCTCGCAACACGGCGAAAATTCACCTGCTCAAAAGGGGATGCTATGCTGCACGAGGCATGGAAAGGGACAAAAGCAGCTTTGAGGCGTTGCATAAAGAAAAGCCAACTTCAATGCTGGAAAAATTTGATTGGTGAAGTCGAGAAGGACCCATAGGGTCTCGCTTTCAAAATAGTCACCAAGGGATTGGGGACTAGAAGAAAGACTCCAGGCCTGGAAAATCCCGATTGAGTCAAGTACATCGTGCGGAGCTTGTTTACACACGTAGAACCGTTTCAAAGACAGAACCGAACTTCCTGCGTGGTTCGGCGCGAAGAACTCTTCTCTCTCGAAGAACTAAAGAGAGTGGGTGAAAGGCTTAACCCTCCGTTACCAGACATATGAGGAATTCCCTCAATGGGGTCAGTTTTTTCGAAATAACTTCTAACTTACGCTTCACACAGTCTGGTCCGTTTGAATACCTTACCACAAATTATTCCTGAAGCTTTTTGTAGCTATAAAAAATGTTCAAGTAGAATACTCATTCAATAATCACTTTCTAAAACCAAAGGTGACGTGAATTCTGAGGGAATCCCTCCATAATTTGGCTTTCGTGCAATGGAAATAGCTTGAGTTCTTGAGTGCGGTGTTACCATATTTTGATGTTACACGTTCAGTCAAGTAGTCGCCGGTAAGACAGTGGTGATAGTGATAGGTTTCATGTACATTTAGCAACATAATACAGTAAGTTTCTTAATTATCGTGGATAAAAAATGTTGATTTATTAAATGATTCATTTATTTTTAATTCAGATCTATGAATTCATATGATAGTAATGTTTAAAAGTAATACAAAGTATATGGCAAATATTATATGTTTTTATAACCTAAAATATTATTAGTCTATAATTTAAAGTGATATTTTAATTTGTTGTTACTTTTCACTTTTACATCACTTGGTGGAACGAAGTACGAGTATGCTGAACAATAATAGCCGATCCAAAAAATTTTAATTTTATGAAGTCGCTTATGGGTGTAGTTGTCAGTGATAGTGATGATGAAGAGAACCTGTCATTTGATGAAGTTGAAAACATACATCTTTTAGATCATGATGATAAATCTGTATTTTCCATCTCCCCTGTATATGCCAACAGCGGTAACGATGCTGATGACTGTGATTGGTAAATCATATGTTTTCAGATATCGACAGTAACTTTATAAGTAATTTTAATTTGAAATATAATCTGCCAATTTTTATTTATAGGGAACCTCCCAATTGCAATCCTACAAAAAATACTAGAATGTATAGTCGTAAAAAAGTTTCTCTCAATGTCAGATAATATGGTAATCTCTTTTTTGCTAGTTGTTATTTATATACATACTATAAGTATCATTTTAACAGCTCCATATAATTTCGTTGATTGCAATACAGGTCAGAAAAGAAAAACAGTTCCGGAACAAAGGAAGCACCTTTTAGTACTGGAACTTTGCCTAATGACACTGAATCGTTTTATCTAGGGAAAGATGGGGAAACAAAGTGGAATAAAAATCCACCTCCAAATACTAAAAGAATTTCGGCTAAAAAATTTTTAAATATTGATCATGGTGTAAAAGGTGTAGCAAAAAATAATAATACCCCAATTCAGATATGGAATTTATATTTCACAGACGAAATGATAAATGAGATCCTTAATGGTACTAATATACAATTACGTGCAATGAGATGTAAATGTGAAATGAACAGATAGCAGGATGAAAAAGAATGTGATACTGAAAACTTAAATTTGAGAAGAAAACATAAGAAAAAAATACTAGATTACGAAGATTTCAATTTAGAAGAACTTAGAGCATTTTTCAGAATTTTATATATGGCTGGCGTCTTACAATCATCGCATTCAAACATTCTAGATCTGTGGTCAAATGATATCACGGCACCGGAATTTTTCCGCATAATAATGAATCATAATCGCTTTTCTGTTATAATGCGAGCACTGAGATTTGATAATATTGAGACAAGGGAAGAGAGACGTGCTGTGGACAAACTTGCTCCTATTCGCAAAATTATTGATGATTTCAATATTCAATTAAATAAGTTTTATACAGCAGGCGATTGTTGTACTACAGACGAAATGCTGCAAGCTTTTCGAGGGAAATGTTCTTTTAGACAGTACATTCGTAGCAAGCCATCAAAATATGGAATAAAAATTTTCAATCTTTCTGACTCTAGAACATTTTATACTATCAAATTGGAAGTGTACGTTGGAACACAACCTGCAGGACGATTTTCTATAGACAATAAACCAAGTAGTGTTGTTAAAAGATTAATAGTCCCAATTGCGTATTCAAATAGAAATGTCACAATTGATAATTGGTTTAGTTCTGTGAAACTGGAAGAAGAACTTTTATATGAATACAAGCTGACTATCGTAGCAACAATTAGAAAGAACAAGAGCGAAATTCCGCCAAGTTTTGTAAATTCTAAGAAAAGACAACTAAATTCCAGTATCTTTGGCTTCAAAAAAGATACTGTGCTAGTATCTTACGTACCAAAGAAAAACGAAGTGGTTCTTTTAATTTCCACAATGCATGACACGGGTGAAATTTGTCCTGAATATGGCAAGAAGATGCTGCCAGAAATAATATCATATTATAATTCAACAAAAGGTGGTGTTGACGTTGTTGACAAGGTTTCAGCCCAGTATAGCGTAGCACGGTGTGCTAGAAGATGTCCAATTGCCATATTCTTCGCACTTTTGAATGTTGCAGGAATTAATAATCTGGTGTTAAGCCACTTAAACTCAGGAAAAGACATTAAACGATCAGTATTCTTGAAAACTTTGGCCTATAAGTTGGTTAGACCTCACATATTAGTAAGGGCTTCTGTTCTCACACTTCCAACTAACCTGAAAGAAAATTTGAAAAGGTACTTAGGTCTTGATGACTGCGTTTTGAACAATAATGATCCTTCTAGATGTGCGTACCGTCCTAAAAGTAAAAATAGATTCTCAGAAAGTTATTGTGTCAAATGTTCCTCAACGATTTGTGTAGCACATGCTGTAAAAGTTTGTTCTATATGTTTTAAAAAATACTCGAAATTGAGTAACTTTCAATCTCTCTTGAAAGACACTGATTTTAAAATGTCATTGCACTCAACCAAATAACTGTTATTCTGAATATTACTTTATGAGATAACAAAATTTTTAGTTCAGTATTTGATTATCAAACTTAATTACAGTTTATAGCATTGTTAAGCTTATTGCAACTAAATATACTCTTTGTTAAAAACATTGTCTACATGTAGACTAAAGGTTTGTAGCTTCAATAGATTTATGAGTTTCTAATTTTCTGTTGTACAATGAATAGTGTTATGTACTATTTTAAATATAATGATTTATTACTCATTATAATGTGTTCTATTGATTTATAATATTTATAAAAGTTTTATCTTTAACTTAAGTTTTGAACATTACTATGATAGATCTTGGTCTCGAAACCAGAAGATACGCAAAAAGTATGTTTCATTTGATTTATTATATTAATAAAAACTATATGAATTATTTTTTTTAACTTATCAAAAATCATTTGTCAAGCATGTTTTCTAAATTTGTTATAACTCCATGCATAATCTCAAATTTGGCACGTGAATATTTACATATACATTTGACAACACTGCAGATGTTCTAACGCGCAGAGGGAAATCCTATAGTGTTACGGACGGTCCAAAGTGAGTAATGTTTTTTTTATATATAAAAATTACACATCAATTCCATCTAGGAGTGAACAAAATGTATACTCTGGAGCGTTCGTAACTTGATCACATTCCCATGGTTAACGCAATTCAGCATTTTTGGTCACGCGAGCTGGCCCGAGATGTGAGAATATGTATCTCTTGCTTCTGAATCCAATGTGCAGGTTTTAAAAAGGTCGGTGAATTTTTTAAAGCCCATCTTCATGAGATTACAAATATTTAAATATGTAAAAGCGTATATATATATATATATATATATATATGTATATATATGTATGTATATATGTATATATATATGTATGTTGTATATATGTATGTATGTGGGTATATGTATATGTGTCTATATGTGTATATCTGTGCGTATATGAGTATGCATATTTATGAGTACGCATGCATAAATATTTAAAATAAGGGAATGTAATTGCGAGAGTAAGATGTACTCGACCGCTGTACGCGAGAGAAAAGGGATGAAAAGAAGCGAGAAGGAGAATGAAAGCTGGTAGAGAGGAAGAGAGAGAGAGAAATGTCTAGTACGCGTGCACCCATGTACTGTTTGGCGCCACAGCTTTCTGCCGTTTGTCAATTCCTCCTTTCGTTCGCCTATGCACATGCCTAATATACTGGTCTCTTTTAGAAAATCTTGATGCGCTCTGCTGTGCATCGCGAGGCTAGCATTCATCTCATAACTGTATCTCCTCCTCACACACCTATCCTTGCTCAAATGCTTTAGCCAGCTGATCTCCCGCCACAAAAGCCACGTGCTTTTTGTAACTAAAAACCCAACGCTCATCTGAATACTTAAATAATTATGTCAAAGCTTTAGTCCACTCAAAGATTATAAGCCTAGACTAATTAAATATATATATTTCGATTTACTCTGAAATATATTGGAAACTAAAACTGTTTCTACAATTTGATGACCATGCATCAAATACTAAAAATTGATGAGCACATTTCCTTTCTCACGATAGGTGTAGAAAGAAGGAAGAAATAATTGCATTCTAGAAATCAGCAAATAGCGCAATAACCACATCAGCATTTGTGCAAATTCCTAAATCCTCCCTGCCATTACTACTGAGACGGTCCAGCCCCGAGTATCCGCCTTTTGCGACGAAACGGGGGTAAAATCCGCGAAACTAAGGCCACTTTAGGAACAAGTAGATTCCCACGAGACTCGCACAAAAGAATTGCGAGGTATGATCCAGTATTTGAGCAGCAATTAATGATTTACTTCCAAACCGGAAGTGAACGCATCGAGAACGAGGTAGTCTGTTTTTCACAGACATTTTCGTTCGTACTCCCAGCGAGCGCCACACTAACCTGTGGTTGCTGCCACACGACCAATCACCCAGGTCAAGCAGCATAATGCATGATCGCTGGATGGGCGTCCCTCGCTCACATTTCTTTTATTTTTTTTTATTCTTAGTTTTCATAGGTTTGTTAATTATTGCTAATAAATGGAAATAAATAATTATACAAATACGACAATTATAAATAAACATAATTGTCATTGCATTATGAAATATTATAAATAATCAAATATTGTAAATAAAGATAATTATTGTCATGTGGTAAATTTAGTTAATATTAAATACAATAAACAAGTACAGTTATAATTTGAACAGAAAATGACAAAAGGTTAGCATTGATTATCTGAAAATAATTTTGACTGGTAAATCATCAGCAAAATGCCAAATTGGCAAATGAACAATGCGTGACCATCTAATCATTTCTTTTATTTGAAGGCTCGTTTTTATTTTTGAGAATTATCAGCATGTAATAATAATCTTTTCAATCCTTCTTAGAAGATTTTGAATTTTCTAACAACGTTCAAACCTTTACACACTGTTGTCCAATGGGAGCCCGCGCCTACGCTAATAGCATGCGCCAAGCGGGAGGTGAGATGGGGGAAAGGCTTTCTCCTCGTCGTCGCGTGGCATGCTTTCTCTTATCAACGCATATCAATTTTTGAACACCTCTACGAGACGGAAAATCCAACGATTTGAAATTTGAAAAACGTCATCATGATCTCGAAAATGTCAGCTTTTTCCTGATACTGATTTCTAACCCGAAAACGGTCGAAAAAAGGGGGGAAACATCGTGCATAAAATCCTTAATTTATTGATTTAATTGGACTCGATCGCGGTCGCTAATTGAGGCGCGCGCATATCAATTAAGGGGGGAAATTATTAAAGAGGTGGAAAACCGAGGCGACGTGCTTAATTGCCGATTTGAAATTTAAAATCAGAATCTAAAAGCGAAACTTTTGACCAAATCGGGCAAAAATAACTTGATAAGTGTTTGAAAATCAATTAATTAAAGATCGTAAAGGTCGAAATGTTTCACTACCTCTGTCCAATCATTAGTTCCTTAATCATCAAAAACCCCTACCATGCTCACCTCGCGATGAACTAGTAAAACGGATCAAGGCAAAATCAAATTCGCAGTTACCCAAGCAACCCGGTACTAACCGGAACTACTTGAATAGTAGAGAATATATTTTCTCTACTTTGCCCGTCTGCGGCCCAGATCGACAGTTCCTAGATCCTCGTTAGTTGATTGAACCCGTAAAACTCTTTCTAACGAAATTATATTTTTGGAATCGTGTCGGGCGGACGTAAAAGACAAAAGACTTCATCTGGACAGAAGCAACAGAATTAAATTCTTTCTTCGGCGGGCTATTTTTAAAGTCCAATTCGTTTAATAAAAAAACGGCAAAAAGGTGCGCGAAATCGCGGAAAAATTAATACTACCGAATCTCAAAACGGTAGTGATAATTTTTCATAAAATATTGTAATTAGATTTAATAGGAAAATTCTAGCGGCGAAAAGGGCGAGTTTAAAAGCACTCAACCCTTTTCTGGTTAAAAGCCAACCGTTATTTTCTCTTATTAAGCCTAATAGAAAGTGGCAAAAACAATATTAGTGTGCGCGTGTGCTATGCGCGACTCGCAAATCGGACAAAGTGTGATTTTGAGCAACACTCAACAGAAAACCATTGCCCAGTCTAGGACGAATCAGGAACTAAAGGAACAATCTCTCCCCCTCTCTCGCACTCTCCTGGGACTGGTAGATGTAAGGAAAACTAGTAGTAAGGTATCGTTCCAATATATGTATTTATTTGTATATCCTTTTTATACGGAAATTAAACACTAAAACTGGAAATCTTCCTGTATTCAAGTTTTCTTTTCCAAAAATCAAAGAGGGTTTTCTTAAAAGCAGGGTATAGCCTCCTCAGTCAGAGGAGAGGGCAAATACGATCCCAGATTAAAAACAAATTTTGGTTTATTTAATTTATAATTTCCTAAATTGAAATTTGGCAGTTTGGAGCCTCAAGCGGGCGTATAATCAAATTTAATATTTTTATTATAATAAATTTAATTATTCGTACGTAACAATAGGGTTTGGTAACCGTGTAACAATTTTTAAGTTTGGTAACGGAGGGTTAAGGCAAATACAGCGCCGGGTATCAACGGGATGCCGAACGAGATCTTCAAAGGCGTGATCGGGGCATATCCGGAGATCCTCCTAGAAGCCTTCAACTCCTGTCTTCGGGAGGGGAGGTTCTTCGTAGACTGGAAGAAGCAGAGGTTGGTCCTGCTGAGGAATGGCAACAAACCTCTTGGTCGGGGAGAACGGTCTCTCGAAAGACATGTTCGGATTCAGGAAAGGCAGGTCCACTGTGGACGCTACCCAAGTTGTGGTTAACATCGCCACAAATGCAAGAAAAGGAACTGGTAAGCGTAAGGGATTCTGCGTGTTGATCGGCATTGACATACGCAATGCGTTCAATACCATGATGTGGAATATCTGCATCGAGGCGATGATGCGGAAAAAGGTTCCAGGCTACCTGTTGCGAATGATAGATGACTATCTGAGCGACAGGTGGGTGATATACGAGGGTGAAAAATAGTCTCTCAAAGAAAAGATGACATGTGGCGTCCCTCAAGGGTCGCAGGTGGGTCCACTCGTTTGGATCGTCATGTACGACGACTTTCTGCGCATGGACCTACCTGCTGGAACGAGCATCGTCGGCTTCGCGGATGATGCACTTGTCGTGTGCACCACTGACGACGTCAGAATTCTCGAGCTGAGAATCAATGAGCAAACGAAGCGCTGGTTGGATAGCAGGTGCCTGAGAATGGCCCCTGAGAAAACCGAGGCTTTGCTCGTTACCGACAGGAGATCTTTCCAATACCCGAGGATCGTTCTCGGAGAGCATGAGGTCGACTGGAAAACAAGCATTAAGTACCTGGGGGTGCAGCTGGATCGTAGGCTTAGCTTTGTCGAACAGCTAAAGATCGCAGCTGCCAAATCCATCCAATGTGGAGCAAATTTGGCTCGGCTCATGCCAAACATTGATAGACCCAGGGAAGCGAAAAAGAGACTGGTGGCGAGCGTGGTCCAT
Source organism: Diplolepis rosae (assembly GCA_030998225.1). Taxonomy (NCBI): domain Eukaryota; kingdom Metazoa; phylum Arthropoda; class Insecta; order Hymenoptera; family Diplolepididae; genus Diplolepis; species Diplolepis rosae. Next base: position 5,377,416 of record JAPYXD010000250.1, on the reverse strand, counting down.
TCGAAGCTGCTCTATGCAGCTCCAGTCTGGGCTAATGCCTTGCAAACCCATACTATCCAGAGAAGGCTGTTCTCGACGCAGAGATCTGTCGCGCTGAGAATAGTTTCAGCATATAGAACTGTTTCAACGAGTGCTGTGTTGGCCCTGGCGAGCGTTCCGCCAATAGACTTATTGGCGGAGGAAAGGCAGGAGACATTCCAGCTCCGCAAGGAGCTTACTTGTACCGACCTGCAGGAAATCGCTCGCGCAAAGGAGGCCATCCGCAAGGATGGATGGCGTTGACTCGTCGAGAAATGGCAGTTGAGATGACATGGTGAGCAGACCGGAAGATGGACCTACCGCCTGATCCCGGAGCTCGCCACCTGGCTGAACAGAAAGCACGGGGAAGTCGGCTTTTATTTGGGGCAAGCGCTCTCAGGCCATGGCTGTTTTAACGCGTACCTGAGGCGTTTTAAGGAGAGAGAAGAGGAGATGTATTGATACTGCTATTTCCCTGTGGATAACGCAGAGGACGCAATCTTTGTCTGCGCAAATTGGGGTGTGGCAAGGGAGGCCCTCGAAAAGGCAGTGGGTGCCGAGCTCACTCCTGACACGATGGTCTCTCTCATGCTCCCGTCTGAGCGGAACTGGACGCTCATCGAGTCATTTGTCACACTTGTGATGAAGACGAGATAGCTCGATAGGCGTCGAGAGCGTAACAACGGGGAGAGCCAGCAGAAATCGCATCGGGGCCTGCACCTGCGGTCCTGCGTTTTGGGCGGATTTAGCTGTCCGCGTCTTTCGGGGGAGAGTTCCTCTTATTGCTCCCCGGGCTGGCGCGACTAGTCGGTTTGCCTAACGGGCGTGTGGCCGCGGATGAAAGTCCCGGACGAACGGATGATGGAAGAGTTGTACGCGACTTTAAGCTGGAACCAATTGCCTGCGAAGTTTAAAGCCGAAAGGCGGTTCTGCGGGAGTTGTATTGGTTCAAGAGAGGGGTTTTTTTGTTTTAACAGGTATGCCTGGACCCATCCTAGGAGAGTCCTGTATCACGTCTATAAAAGATTTCGCCACTTTTCCTTCTCACAAGAAAAAAAAAGTCTTGAATCATCTAGCTAAAAAGTGTTACCTAATACGTGTTCTGTAAGAATTGGGTCAGGAATATTCTGGTACTTATTATCGACTAAATTTTCCCTATTTCTAACTGGTCCTTTTATTTTCAAAGAACCTTTTTTATTTAGATCTACTATTTTTGAAAGCTGACTATCTTGTTTAGCTTGACTACGAATAATAACTTTTGGGGTGGATTCTAAAGGGATATTTGGTTTTGACATTAAGTCATTATAAATTTACAATTCCTTTCTTATTGAGCGTTGTCTCAAATTATTTACTGTTACTTGAATTATGATTCGTTTACGACAATAAAAAGAACTATACATGGAATTTATTTTTCAAAAATAAAGTGAGGTTAGCAAAAATTTGATTTCTTGATTTGTGTTGCCTTCTTAACTGACTTGTGTTTTCCGGCCGATGCACTAGAAAAAATAAAGTACTTCACATCGCAACTCCGTAAATACTTACTTCAATCGAAGGTTCCGTGTTTTAAGTTAGGAACGAATGATCATCACTTAGGAATGAAGATAAGTCAGTTAAGGACGCAATGACTAATAGAGTAAGACAGATTGAATTTATTCAAATTATCAAAGTTAGTATTAACATTTTCAATTAGAATCAATTACATTCATAGAATTAATGATTTCGGCACAGGCCATAGGTAAAACAAAGAGAACAAAACAAGGAAGGGAGAACTTCGGTACCTTTTTAAATCTTTGAAATGGCTTTTATAAGATTGTCCACACAGGTGTGAGTTGGTTGTTTCTTTTAAGGCCGTAACAAATGAATTTCATTGAACTTTGCAGCTCTTTTTAATCATTTTTTAGAAATTTTATATTTTGCCATTTCTAATTTTCTTTCATAACTAGTTTTGGAGTCACTAGGAGGAAAATTCTATCAACTTTCCCATGCTCATTTTGGTAGTTTATTCAAATGGAGCTCTATTGGAGTGAATTCAGTATTCTCGTGATGAGTTTCATTCATACATTTCTTAATGATTTCAACCCAACTCCACCATGAACTATGGTTCTCTCCTATAAGAGACCTGAAAAATCTTGACAGTTCTCTGTGGATCCTTTCCACAATGTTATTCTATGATTGCCTCATTGAATAAAATACAGGCTGTATATCTTTTACTCTTAAAAATGCTGACCATATAAGAGAGATAAATTGGGTCCCAAAGTCCGTTATTATTTTTGAAGACTTTCCGTATTTATGAAAATGATTCTTATTTAGTTTATTCATGATGGCTTTTGTGTTTGCTCATCTTAGTGGATACAGAACCAAAAATTTGGAAAAGGCGTCTATGGTAGATAAAATGTTTTTATGTACATCCAGCGCGCAAACTCGTTTTTTCGCTACAGTTAACAGTAGCGCAATGTAGTATATTGCGCTACAGAGGAATGAAATGTAAAAATTGAACTGCGCATGCGCCTAAAGCCATGCAACGGAGCACAATCTTCTTCTTACTCTTATTCTTTTTCTTCTTCGTACAGCGTTAGCGCCTTACTGGCAAAGCCTTGTACATTTGAACTGCGCATGCGTCTTTTAGAATCCATTACTACTACACAAAATCGATAAAATCAAAATGGCCGGGACTAGTCGTGATATATCAAGTGCAATGACTAGCGCCGCAAACAACTACAATACTAGATAAGATTCGAGTGTACGCATAAAAACTCGTATACGCACCGAAGTCACATAAAATAGAATACGTGCCAATGCACACAATTAAGGAAATTACGAGACTCGCGACAATGCTCGCAGGACTGATCGCGCCTCGGCTTCGTCTCGGCTTTGACTCAGCTACGTCTTGGCTATGCCTCGACTACGCATCAGCTACACCTCGACTACGCCTTGGCTTCGATCTCCTGCGAGCATTGTCGCTCGTCACACAATAACCCCCATTGTGCGCCTAGGCACGTAATATACTATTGGACCCACCTTTACATGATGGTAATGGCACATAAAAGTCAATCGATAGCAATTCTTTTGGCCTTGTTGGAAGGTGATTTTGCATTTCCGAGAAACAAGTTTGATTTATTACCTTGCTTCTTTGGCATGAGCCACAATTGGATAATTAATTATGAATAGATCGACTAGCTTCGAATACTACCTGAGCTGAGGATTTGTATGTACATTTAATCTTTTGTACCTCCTCTATACACATAGCAACTTCTCGGCACCTCTAAGGATACCCAAACTGTCGTGGAAAAAAAATGTCTGCCAGGAGGACCTTTATTATGGTTTATTTATATTCAAGGCGAATTGGTACGCGAACCTAGACCTTTCATCTTGAGCTCTGCTTGCACTTTATGTTTTTATGTTTATATGTTTATGCCTTATTGCAATTCATGGGTTTATTCTTATCCTTTAATGAGTAGTAGCCCAGACCTCACGCAGCTTTTCATCCCCCGAATCACACGGACTACCTGAAGATAGTTTCATGAGCGTACCTGGTCTTCCTATTGTAACTCTGGAGGGCTGGCCTTCCACCTCCCACGTCTGCAAAATGTACATCGCCTCTACCCCCTCTATTTTCGAAACATTCAATTTTTCTATTGTAAACACAACTGTATTGAACCCCTGAACTTTGTAAAGACAGATACAAATTAACTACGGACGAGTGACAAGCTCGTGTTCGCTCTTTTCTGTAAATGTCAATGTGTCTCAATTTATACTGGGTTTGTCAATTAAAGCAGACTTAAATAGCAAGTAAAGTGACGAATTATTGTGACTCAAACCCTGCTTTGGGCTGATATAATTTCAATCAGTCTCGAAGAACTCCAAGTGAAACTAGACTTGGGGCACAAAACAAAGTATTTTTGAAGATGAAATGAGTTTCTACAATATGTGATGATATTTGTTCCGTACTCAGCGCACCAACAACCAACTACCAGACCGAAACAGCAAAAACAAAAAACTTCACTGGTTGGTTGGTTTTTTTGGAAGGAAATGAACGAAGATCTCTAAAACTAGCTTCCCTGAGGTAGAAGACTAAGTCTTCGTGAATAAGAATAAAAAAGGAGTGAAGTGATTTTTCACTGCACTCGTCACCTCGGACTCCCTCTAAATTGTTATAAATTCGTTCTACTTTTCGCAACCACTTTAACTCGCAATGATCATAAACGTGAGTATAATAGAAGTGGTCAATAAATGTAAAAGATATTTTTTTTTGTTAAATAATTAATATTGGCCGTTTCATCAGGGTTGGAATGTGCGTGCTTCGCTGCACATTACGGAAAGATTTTCTCTTAGAATTTAATCTTTTTCAGTTTCCGAGAAAAAAATATAAGTAGGGGACTCCGATCCGACTACTGACCATTCCTAAAGTCGCTTGACTTCAGCGATCACATAAGACCCAGCACATTCAACCCCGTGTACTGCTGTCTACTCTCCTGAAGGAAATGGGTCATGAAAACGTGGAGGTCACTATCCCAGTCGATATACCCGATTCACATGTGTTTCCTGCATATGATTTTGTGTCGAAATTGATTTTGATTGATCATGGATTATAAAGAATCTAGAAGACACTGAAATGTGGGCATGTATCTATGACTTGGATATATCTTTTAATGTGGGCGAATTTTAAAATGTTCATTCTTCTATTTAGTAATCATTATTGATTTTATTTTTCAAACGATCATAGTAGAGACTGGACCATTCCGCTTATTCAGGTGTAGAAAGTAAGTGGTAGTTCTGATGTTCAAAAATCCTTTCCTCAGAACGAATCTTTTGCGTTTAACGTTCATGTCTTTAAATGTTTAGATAAGTCTTATAATTCAAGAAGAGATGTTTTGAGATACGAAAAAAAATCATTTCAATTATTAGAAAATTGTTAATTTCAATCAGCTCTCTTTTTAGTCCACCAAAATAATAATAATAACCTATGTCTCTTAACAAATCAAGGAACACAACAATAAAGAAAAGGAAATTGATCCTTTATTATTATCTAATCAGATTTATTTTAAATTAATATTTTCGAGTACAGTCTATTGTATTGTATTATAAATTAATGTTATTATTTGATTTTCAAACTGATTTGGAAACATGTAACTTAATGTAAATAGTCATAAGAAATTCAGATTCTACAGTGTAATAAAAATTATGTTTCAATAAAGTTAACATGAATAACACGGTATCATTAACTGAACAACATGTCGTTCAGTGAAATCAACTTTATATCTATATTTAAATACTAATGGCTTTTTATACCGCATGTTCCACTTAATTCATTAATCTGGCATAGCAACTACACTCTCTAATCATACGAAATATAATAATGTTACAACGTAGGAATTATTGTTAATTATGTATTATAAACATAATGAAATAATAGTTACTTGAGGCTTTTGTGATTCAAGATTTTTTAATGTTATCATGTATTAGTAATCACCATAGCTATTTTGAAAAATAGATTAGGGTTCTGCTGGCAGAGCACGGAGGATTCATTTTTCAGTACTAAAATATCGTACATATTATTAATAGTTAAATTCTTGAAAAAAATACAATTCCATCTAAAAAGCTTGGAAACCGTATTTGTGTTTATGCATAAGTCTCTTATCGAACTTTGATAAAAATACAATCCACGTTGAAGATATATGTAGATTTTTGAGATTAGCTTTAGGGTCCCAAGTTAATAAAAACTCCAATTTTCGACTCTAAATTTCTGTTAATGTTTTGGCATATGTTTAAAACAATTATTAAGTGACGTGTATATTATTTTAGTTATAGGTTTAACAATATAAGAATACAGTATTTGAAAAGTATTTTGTGAGCTTGAGAGATTATTTTAGTATAATAATTTTTGTAGTATGTCAGAATGTCTTATTTTTCGCGTGTGGTGGACACAATATTTTATATAACACATGCAAGAAACATAACCTATATTTCACTGTTAATCTTGGGCCAATACACTGTCCACTGATTCTTGGCAGTGCGCCTGCATATCAGCTAGGGAAAGTTGCTTTCTCTCAGTGGCCTGGAATTGGTAAGTTTGACCACGCTCTTCATGTATAGAAAGTGGTACATTTCCTGCATGAGTTACAAAACAATTTTTTTTTAGGAACACTGTATGAGAACTCTGCACCTTGCATACCAAAAAATATGCAAAAAATGTCAAATTCCTAATGATCTTGACAAGTGTTCTTTTGGCTCGTGCTGTAAACATCACATTCATCGGAAATTGCCTTTATAATATACTGTTCTTATAGGTTCAAGGAAAAAAAATACCATGTTTAGGATATTTTCCACATAACATGGAACTTTGAGCTTTTATTAACTTTAGATTTGAAAGCCAATTATATTATATAGCATGTATTTTACCTGGCATTACCACTTTATTAGGCTACTCGAAGGTATCTTTAATTAGCCCTTTTATAAAGCATTACTTTTGTGTAACATGTCTGAAAATTTATATTTTGGAGAGAGCAAAACTTTAAATCACGTTAAAAGTTAAAAAGAAGCGAGTCTTATTGGATAATGTTTCAAAATTCGCCATGATAGAGAAAGTGACATAATTGGAAATTGTACAAATAGCTTTTATTTTTAATATATATGACACTTGGCACTTTATGGAAAAATAATTTTACTTTGTCGAACATTGAAGATACTGTTATTATCGGAAATCTATTGAACAAATTTTATTTTTCAATTGATGCAGTAAAAAATAATTTCTTAAATAAATATCAACTGAAAAAATATGAGCTAGTACGCAACAAGTTCAAACTAAAGGATAAAATTATTCGAATAAAAACCTGTTGTTTAGTTGATTTTTGTGCATATTCAAACATACCTACTTTCACCGAGGACGACAAATGGTTACAAATGGTAAGCGCAACGTCTTTATTTCTACATGCAAGATCTCCTCTCATACGTTCTCCATAGGAGAAATACCATCAGTGTTTAATGGAGTGAAGTTAACCTTTTTTAGAAATTAAAAGTACGTAGTTAACCCTTTCGGGGTGAATATTGACGCCAGAAACCGTTAATTCCTTTTTATTTTATTTTGGAAACTATTTATCAAATTTTCATTAAAATTGGTTATGTTGTATTTTAAGGATGACTAAATTTACATATGCATTTTCATGCATTTTGCGTGAAATCACTGATCACTGAAATCGAATTTAACCTCAACATTGAAAAAAAGTGATGCGATTTCTTTCACGTTCACAATAGAATTTTTGATCGACCATATTAAATTCGATATCTTCAGTCAGAAAATTTTGAAATTCTGAGAATCGATTTGAGTATAGCGACCTCAAAAACTTTAAAAAATCATATTTTTATTTTCCATTATTATTATGAAATAGTGGAAAGAATGTCTACTTTGACAAAGATCCTTGAAGAGCATAACACGGTTACGTTCGCAAAGGCTTTACTTCCGGCTTAAAGTTAAGTTTCAGCAAATATACAATTTTTTATAAAAATTGTATAAATATGATCCAGAATAAATAACAAGGAGAGAAGCGGCCAATGCAGCGCGCATAACATAAAAACACAATTAGAATTTAAATATAAGGAAAATCATACTAAATTAATATGCTATAATAATCATATATATGCTAATTAAAGCAGTTAATGATCGAGTTTGCTCAAGAATGCACTTGTGACAATTCATCCTATCTGGTGGGCTAAATGATTTACTTTAATTGATAAATCAAATTTAAGTGCAATTATGTATGTGAATGAAGGTTTAGAAACTCATCAACAAATATTTCGATTATATCTCATATTAATTTTTTTTAAATGAGAAAAGTGCCAAACCTTTTTTTTATTACAATCGGATCTGGCACCATCACATTGCTTTAGAGTTTGAGCTAATCAGTAGCTTTCAACGAAATTTACGATGTGATATCTTACAGGCCGATTGAAATACCGAATGCACCGCATTGGTCGCACGTGTATAATATACGAAGAAACATCTTTTACGCAAAAATAGATTGATTTTAACTTGAAAAACAATACAATAAGAATCAAAACAATAAAAACAGCAGCTTTCTTGAAAAGTTTCATAAATTTAACGTCAAATACTGCAAGTTTTCATTTTTTGTTTATCACTTTAATAATATACGTATAAAAAATATAAAGTTTTACAATATAATAAGAATAAAACGACCATCTTCATTAAGCACATAATTTAACCATTCTGAAATGGACACACGAATACATACAGCATAGGTGGCCATAGCGCGACTCGCGAGCCTCATGCGGATCTCACAGGCGGTTCAAAAGTAATGATTTTACTTCATTTTTTGTTACAAAATTATTAGTAGACTAAAACTGATCAATGTCCAAAAAAGAATGGCTCTTTCAAATATTTCTTCCTGAACTGTGGCTTCTAGAAGTAGTGTAACTGGCCACCTGGCACATATAGTATTGTCCAACTTCTAAAACAATCGGAGAATGTGCTTTCTAGACTAGGTACACTTAAAAAATGCCCCTTATATATTATTCCCGGCATAAACTTATTGAAAAAGAAAACAAATTTTTTGAGATATACCATAAAGTATCAAGGAATGATGAAGTAATACGCGATGAATATTGAAAAAATGTATAACGCTGAGCTTTTCACTACTCTGGGAAAGGTTAACCAATTAAATTTACTTAACCTCAGCACTCTGTCTTCAGAACCCTCTATAACAGGGCACTATGAACAGCTTTTTGCTGACTACGTAACTTTCCAAATCTACAATCATTTCACTTTCACTGTCAGCTTTAATTTTTATCTTTTCTCTTTCTATCGACCGAAATCAATAGTTTCCATTTCACCACATACACGCCTAACATATTTATAAACATTATGTAAACTCTACAATTTTTATCTTATAATCGTACGAGACAATACTAAGCGTATCAATCGCAACTTATGTTAAAGAAAACGATATTATTGTACACACTGTATGTGTGTTATAGATCATACAAAAATTTCAGTCATACATTATATATGTTACAAAATAGCCAATATTCCTCTTTTAATTGTAACAAAATATGATATAGTATAACACATAAAATTATTTATTATATTAATACCCGACATTGAGTCCGGTTCATTCTTTCAAGAGGCAAAATTTTCGAACAAGCAAGTGCTATAATTTGAAATTTCTATAATGCCAATAACCCCAAATATACATAGAGTCGAGTGCTCAAAGATCAAGCAACTTTAAGTTCGTATTTTCCGTATTTTTGCCGATTTAGTAGCATTGGATAGTATAATAGATCAATGGAACTTATATGAAATTTGTAATCAATCGCATCCATCTATAAAGAATTAAAGTATAGCCAATTGAAACTTTACATTAAACTCATTCAAATTTGAAGCTTCTATGACTTTTCAACTATGAAAAAGAAACCACAAAAAAAACTGGAAGAAACTAAAAGAGATTACAAAAACTTCGTCTTTGCATTGTTATGTTTTCATGTAAAAATAGAAAAGTTTATTTATTCTCTTTTGACTGTCTCTTGTATTTTATTCTACACTAGGTGCAAAAGCAGTGATTCTAAACATCTATATTTTAGATGTTAATCATCTCGTTTCCGCCAATTGTTGAGACTTCTGTTTCTGAATATGAAAGCAAATGATAACAACATTACAGGGCTTGTTTTTCCATTTCAAGCTCTAAGTTTAATTACTAAAGTTCAATTTTCATAAAATCCAAATTGTTGTTCCATTTCAATATTTTATTGTAAAGCTTCAGAATTTATTACCATAAATACAAAAAACAGAAGAAAAATGTTAAAGTGATCTCGCAGTTAAGAATCCTATAATTATATACGCATAAGCAAATTTAGAATAGTTCAAATGGTTATCAATTTCACTTCCATGTACGTTAGTTACAAAGATACATATTTCAGTTGGAAACAATTACGAGAAATCACCAGGGTATTTTATTGTGCACAATAAATAGATTATATTTTTCGAATCCTAATCATGATTTATCCGTATACTTCCTAAATTAGCACTCACTTTCAATTAGTCATGTGTCACTAGAAAAAAATGGTTAGCTGAGTCAACTATTTCAGTTTGTAGGATAAGCCACATCTACTTTATTCGTCAGCAAAACTACTTTTTCTGTTTATTTTAATATTTTTACTGTTGTGACAAGAAATCGAGTAGTAAAATCAACTAGAAAAGTAAATGTATCAACCAATAAAGTAGATGTGACATATTTTACGAGTTAAAGTAGTAAATTAAGCTAACTAATTTTTTTTAGTATATGCAACCAGTCACTGTATTTGTTTTACATTAAGATATTTTTATCAATCAATTTTTTCAAATATTAAACATGTCATGTCTAAACCTCAGTTTGCTGGTATCTACTTATCCATTCTCCTTTTTTTATTTACTCTATGTTATACACAATATTAAAGTAATTTTGTTATAATAATAGGTACAAACATATGTGGTAGAATAGATTATTACATGCTTATTCTTTCGTCATAACTTTAAGCATAAACTTTGGGTCTACGAGTAAATAAATTATTCTTTGTCTATATGAATCGAAAAACTTCATATTTATAATAATATTCTGACTCTGAAAACTGTAGTTGCACAATCGTGCTTACAATAAAGCCCAAGATTCAAATTGAAATCCTGAAATTTCAGTTATATTTGTAATGAAAAAGCATTAAAACATCCTGGGTTTCAAATCGACATGTTAAAAAGTTGTATACTGAACTTTCCTCAGATTATAATTTACTTTAATCTTTACTTCCTCCATACAGCATAATATTTCGTGACTAGTGATGTTTATATTGTTATCGATCTACGCGTCTAAAGATGTAGGATATTGACTCATTAGAATCATTAAGAAATTCTTACTAAAAGAGTATTTTGTAGGGTAATATATTTTATGTGCTTCCGGCGTATTAACGCATTTTTATGCTACAGTTGAGAGTAGCGTAATGCGGTGTATTACGATACAGAGGAACATAAGGTAAAAGTTGAACTGCGCATGCGTCTATTGCGATACAGCGGAACATAATGCGTCTATTACAATACGGTGACAGGTTGCGACATACGCACGAAAATCATGACAAACATTTATTTTTTGGTCATTCACAAAAACAAAAATACCCTTTTGTAGGATTTGTCATGACGCATTTTTTATCTTAATACAATTTTTATGCAGCCTTAATAGTTTTTTAGATAAAAAATTAATATATCAAAACATAAATTGCTATTACTCGGTCAATTTTTGACGAAATCGTTTGTTTTTTTTATCACTAAACGTGGAATACTTTGGCGGAGTCAATGTATTAAATGAAATATGTCAAAACATTTTTCTTTAAATAATATTTTAATGTAAATAAAAAACCATGTTTTCGTGATTGTCCCGGTAGAAAGTCTCTAATAAATTTTCGATTTCGGAAAACTTCCAGCGACAAAATTGTTCCTTACCGTTAGAGGCAGTTTTCTGGAAATTTTCAGAAATATTTTTTTAATACTAGACTGGATTCGATTGTACGCAGAAAAACTTGTAAATGCGCCGAAGTCACATAAAATAGTATATGCGGCAATGCACACAATTCGGGTAATTACGAGACTCGCTTAAAATGCTTGCAGGACTAATCTCGCCTCGGCTTCGATCTCCTGCGAGCATTGTCGCTCGTCGCGTAATAACCCACGTTATGTGCCGTGGCGCATAATATACTATTATATAAATGTAACATTCATAAAAAAACGAGGATGATGGGAAAAAATGAACCAGTCGCATTTAGAACATTAGTTCTTCTTACAGATTGAGTAAATTAAGCATAGCTTTTTTCCATAAACACAGTATATGTTGCTGGAACCACCATGGACAAAACTATCAGTGACAGTAAAAATAGCTCAAACAGCACTATAGCAAAGGGAAGCCAAATATAAGTATTACATTCTGACATCTTATTCCTGATGAACGTTCTAGTATTTTATTGAAATTTACTGGTATTGTAATTTCATTTTCGTATCATTATAAGTTTCCTACGATAATTAGTATTGGCTATTTTCATAACATAAATCGTTGAAATCGACTCCAGTTTGAAAACTCTATAACATTTTTCCAGACTAAAATCTAGCAGACAATTTTCATTAACTATGATCACAAAATAAATTTTTGGATTGAAAATAATGCAAACTGTTCTTATCAGTGTAGATTACAAATTAATACGTTGATATTTCGATCTTAAATTCGCGGAAAAATTTTGTTTGTATCTGATTAATCTTATCGTAAGTTTTGTTAACTTTAAGTACTAAATTATTTTCATTATGGGAAAAATTATACATCATGTCTAAGTCGTAAAACTATATTGTCTATAATGATTTCTTATATTGCTGAATGTTCTTTGAATTATTGCTGAATTTGCAAATTAACAATATAGTTAATCAGCACATTTCTACTAAAATAAGACTCTAACGAAAAAATATATCTATACAAAGTTATATAATTATTCTATGTATGTTTCAAGCCTTTCTACATAAACACACACATGCAAGGTGATTCAAAAATTTTGAATTGATCCCAAGCAGGATTCAAACGTGAAATTCCATGTACTGCATAAATTGACTGTAGATCGATATCTATGTCTTTTTAAAATTATTATGCGAAAAAAATATGCGCGTTTTAGGCAATTCACGCTAACAGTCACAAACTGCTGTTACGTACTTTATAGGTTTTAAGATAGAAAAAGTCTAATATGTTAGAATACATTCAATGCGAATAATAGATTGGATGATAAATAATAATATAGATCTTGCTTTCCGTTTAAAAGAACGATAGTGCGCATAACACGAACACCTTCAAGAATCTTTGAGCACTCTGGTAATAATAGTCTTAAATCATCGAAAATTTATGTTTAGCAAATTTTTTTGAGAATATACACAGCATTCAAGCATTAATGAGCATTTAAAGCACCCATTGTTCAGAACAATATATTAATAATTCATGCATATTTTTTCTAAAAACTAACTAAAGAGTGAAAATAAAATATAGTTGTTTTATGTTATTCACTATTACATAAGAAAAATCTATTTTTTTGCTTTAACATCCTGTATAATGTGAATTTAGCGCCTTTTTTAATTTTGAGTAATACATTTTTGCGCAAAATTCGAATAATGTTGTTATTATTAAAGTAAATTTCATTAAAATTAGCCATTTATGCGATTATAATTTCAAATTAAACGTGCAGTATAACCTAGGACAAATTTGTGCCTTATAAAGTACTAAAAATTATAAAATACGATTTCAAAAATTCTAATTTAATATTATATTATAGATGCTTGGTAAATGCTTGAAGTACAAAAAATCGAGCATATTCTTAAACATATGCTCGTGCATAAATGCTTATAATATACTCTACGGAGTAGATAAATGTCTGGGAAATTGTCAAGCAAATACTTATGCTTAAGAGAATTTCTCCAAGCATTTAAACGCTTTAGAACACTATTTGGTAAGAAGGCTCGCATTAAGAAGCATTGGTAAATTTATACGTTCAGTGGTAAAGTGAATATTATTTAATTACTCTTTATATATATTTTTTTTGCTCATGTTTTTAATTTAGCGTATTGAAATAAAATATTTTTCAAAGATTATTTCCTAGACAATTTTATAGTTTCAGAGCTGATAGAATTGAAGGGTGTCACAGCAGAAGGCCATAAGTGCCAGAAAAAAAAATGAATTTCGAACCGTTATACATTATAATATGTAGTTTGATGTTTATAGAAATATAATAAAGAAAAATAATTAATTTTTACCTTTTATTTTCACAATAAGATACGATTTTTCAACATTAGCGAAACGTTATTTTAAATTAATTGATGGCACAATCATAAAAGAATCATTGTATTTTAATTTCAAACAACATTTGAAATATCAAATTACTGAAAGAAAAACTAAAGTAATGATTATTTCATTCTGGCAACTCATATTTGATTTATAATAATTGCTTGAAACTCAACATGTGGTGAAAATCGATGGACTACAAAAATTATACAGCTGAAGTAAGTAACATTTTTTTGTTCAAACGTATACCGTTGGTATTTAGGATTTTTTGAAATCACGCATCAGAGCACTTAGGATCTTGAGCTATAATAACATTTAATTGAACCCAATTTGAATCCGAGTACAATCTTTTACGAGAACATGAGATAGTATCTAAAGAGGCAATTAATGCACTAAAACCAGTTTTTTTAGTTTAGACAATTAGGACCTTATGCCATGACACCCTTCAATTCATAAAATTTGAAAGTTTAATGATAAAGTTATAAAGTTTTATGCAGAATTTTATCAAATTTTATCAATTTCAAGCTTGTCGGGTGTTTCCAAAGCAGACAATAATATGATTCTTTAATCTTCATTCAAAGTTATACTTCACCTCTTCGAAAGTGGTTGAAAGAGATTGAATATTAACTTTTTCAATTTCTGGATATAGATTCAAAAATGGTGGATAGGGAAAGGATTTGAAGAAATTTGACATTTTCAATATTTTTTAATGGAAGCCTTCTTACCAGCACTTTTCATGAAAGAGAGGAAATCACCGATATGCGGTAATTGTGCTAACCTACAGCAGTGTTTTTACACCTGGTAATACGCATTGCGAGGAATAAATTAACATCATAGCTAATAGCAGATCTATTAAGAATTATTAAGTGCATGTCATTGTCTGCAAGGCCTAATGATTTTATGCTGTGCGCATTACCGCGCGTAAAAACGCTTTCATGATTGCACCCTATATCTTTTCCTGTATTTCGGAAAGTGCTCGAAACATTTAGAGGTGTTCATTTTGCCATTTTTACTGACATTATTAAACGGTAGCCCTTATGAGGCTCTTGAGTATTGAATATTAGAATTTTAGAAACGTATATAAAAATAAAATGAACAAGAGCTTTAAAATAATTTCTATAAATACGAAGTACTAAAAAAAAGTTTTAATATAATTTAAGAATTTCAAATCTTTCTGTGGAAAAAAGACGCTTTCGACTGCGCTGGGATTCGAGCCCAGGTCTTTCGATTGCCGGTCGATTGCTCTAACCACTGAACTACACAGGCGTCTGACATCTTCTTCTCCACAAGAAGATCTCCTTATATCGCCCAGTGGCTCATCCTTGCGGCTATAAATGATTTCAAATTAATTAGTTGAGTTTGAAATTTCTGCCACTGCCTACATTATCGGACAATCACTAGTCGCGTATCAGATAGGATACGTTGTAGGCAGTGGCAGAAATTTCAAACACAACTAATTAATTTTTAATCTAATATTAAAAATTTGAAATTATAAACGATGAAAAAACAGTTCAAGCGAATTTTGTGGATATTTTATTTAAGCAACAGCTAGATTATTTTGAATCACTTTGCATATGTAGTAGTTTTTTGCTTATGCATAACTTTCCGTCCTTAATTTGAGTTCATGCATACTGCAACCTCTAAGAGCTCTTCTAGCAGAGTAGTAAACCTATTTCATTTATGATTATAGTAACTTGCTAAATCTCTCTTTCAAAGTACTTAACTTGGATGATTGAAATAAAATAATGCATGAAATTAAATTTGTAAATTTTCTTTTTGGAATCCTGATAAATATCTTCTTTTTTTAGCGCGGAAACGTCATCATTACTCTTCTCAAAAAATGATCTGCCTACAAATCATTTTGAATAGATTGAATTATTCATTAACGCCAATAGCATTAACTTTGCCTAGGCAATTTTTTCATGCATTACTTAATTTCAAAATGTGTGCACTCGCAAATTTAATTGAGTATGTCTCAATTAATTTTCTTCAACATGATTATTAAAATTTAATTTATTATAAATAGAAGTTTGTAGCATTATGTCGCTAAGTTTACGCTTTTTATTTTCTTTGTGCAATGGATAACATTTTACGGACAATACAAGCTTGCATTGATTTTGTGTTTTGAAATGGACTAAGCACTTTCGATAGATTTTCTCCCACCAAACACTAATTAGGCTTAGAATTTATCTAGAGCGTTAAGTTTTGGAGAACATGAATGTTGAAATTTTTATAAGTCATGTTTTTCACCATTTTACAAAATTTTAAATGGATAAATCCGACGTAATAGAATCTTCTATAAGCTACAAATTTAAGCCCAATATGTATATTTTATTGTAGATCACTTAAAAGATTTTGTGATCTTGAAGTTATATTATTCTCATTTTTTTTTTCATTTGCAAACATACGCGCATTCATGAATATCGCTGGAATCAAATACTTAGGTACGCTCAAAGTACCATTCTGACTTCATTATGAGTTTTGGCAAATGACTGAAAAATCCATCTGCAATACCTAAACACTTTTGAAAGTCCTAAAAGTAGGCAGACCTTCATATGTAATTGATACCATTTTGTGCATTTTCAACGATAAACATCAAAATGTTCAACGTTGCCTAATTTATAATTAATATCTTTGGTTCTATGCCTAAGTCATTTGTTTGAAGCAATTATTACATTACAATATTCGGGATACAAAATGTATAAAACTTATCGAATATACGTACTATAATTGAAACAGAACAAAAATTTTCAGGCTTCTCAAATATCATCCGCAATTAAAGCATATATACATGTACCGAGCAAATTTTCGGTAGTTTTTTATCACACGGGAAAACTATTTTTTCATTTCTAAGATCAATATGTCATCACAGTAAGGAGTTGATATCTTTTTAAAGAGTCCAGTGTGTAAATTCTTATTCAATCACTAGTCATTGGAAACAAATATTTCTATATTTTCAGTTTCGGAAAAATTTTAGAATAATATTTCCGTTGTAAAATATTGTTAATAATACAATTTTATTTTATTTTTTTAAATTACTCATTTTTAAATTAATCATATGCTTTTAAAAGTAATACTGTAATAAGAAAAGAATGAAAATAATGCCATAAAAATTTAAATTAAAAAGAAAGCAGACTTCAATAATTTTTCTTTCATTTCTAAATGTTTTTTCAGTCACGGAATACTCGCCAATCAAGAAAGTGCCTAATTTCAGTCTTGTGACTTGACGTGATATTTGGGCAAGTCTTGTGTGACGATGTTGATCCAAAAACGTCAACTTAAAATCTAAATCTATGAATTTCTGAAATTTTCCTCAAAGTTCTCATTGAAGAAATGAACTGAAATTGACATTCAAGTGAAATTACTTTCCATTAAATTTGACATCATCATTTAAAACAATTTCCTTAATGCAGCGACAGTGATGATATATTACAGAATACATTTTAGGAGTTTGATAACTACTGTTCCTGATATTGAATGCAATTATACACCACATTCCTTATGGCAAATTTACATACACACATGATTCATTATAAGTACAGCAATTTTCTGAAAGTATATAAGTTTCGTATAAAAATTTGTATTTACAAATTATTTCAAGAAATCTACCTTGAATACGTTATATTTCGAGTACATTAAACCTTTTGAATTAATAATCAGTACGTTAGGAAGAAGGGAAATATGAGTTTATCTTTCATACCAACTAATCTCCTTAAGAATAACAAAATGTATAATTATAAAGATGGCTACATCGGTCAGTGTAGCATATTTATGAAAAAAAAGAGGGGGGGGGGGGCAGTAGAGATGTTGGGATGAAAATATTCAGTTTTGTTCGAAATATCGTGAGAGGGAGGGCAGGAAGAGGAAGAGAAGGGAGAAGTATGCAGATCCTAAGAGTATAGACGTAAAAAGCACTTTGCGATGGATTTCCACATACATAATCGAATTCTACGTGGGCGGAATAATTTTATGTTTTTCTACCCGTATGACTACTAGTTGAAGTATATGATTCCTGTTGTGATAGACCTGTATTTTGCATGCAGGACAAGTGTGTTTGTCCAGCGTGTTCATATCCAACGGATCAATGACACACACTTTCTACTCTTTCATTGTTATTACGTAAATGTGCAATTGCAGAAAAACGTGCTTTTTTGAAGTGCAGAAGGTACAAATGGGTTGTAGATGTAATAGGGTCAGGCGTTTTAGTAGGGTTTTTACCCCGACGATAGATTTGTAAATGCATTGAATACCGGTTGATTCAAATCAGCCTAAAATTTATTTTCGAAACATAAACAATTATTCCAAACTAATCCGAACAATGTTTTGAATGAGCCTTAGGACGAAATTATTCAGATTGATGCGGATAAGAAATATAGTTCAAATCAGAAGCGGATTGAAAACTTGTTTCGGATTCATGTAGACTGAAGTCTCAGATGGCAGCGGATTGGCTTGGACTAAATTTCAAGCGATTTGCATAATAAGGGTTTGAAAACAGTATTGCGATTTGTACGGAATAATTGAGAATCGTTTAGAAAAAGATTTTGATATGGTTTAGGATAGTTCAGTTTCGCTTCAATTGAATTCGAATCTTAACCATCCGCCAGGGCATAATATTTCTCTTCAACAAAGCTTGAGTACTTTTGTTCCATGCAGGTTGGAATTGTAATTTACGTTCACGCAAGCAAACTATCTATATTATCTTAAAAATATGAGTAAAAAAGAACCTACGATTTAATTTTAGGTTATTTGTTAAATTTATAATTTTGTTATAATTTTGTTTCGACTAGACTCTGGCAGATTATTCACCAAAGGTAAACAAGTTTATAGAGTCTGAAATTATAAAAATGATACCGGTGTCAGAATGATAAGCCATTTTGATGAATATTACATTTGTCCACAAGTTAAATTTCTTATGTAAGCAATAATAGACCGGAATTCTCATTGAAAGTATCATTTTTTGCTGGCAAAATTAGTTTCCCCCAAATGGTTATTATTTACACTAATTTTTCCACCATCAATTTACTTTGATTCCTTCCAACGTTTTATCGAAAATATTAGAGCTTAGTATCATAAACACAAGCAAACACATATTGTTATAACTATGTAGATTGAAACGGACTCGCTGTATATTAATGTATTAAAAATTTTACTAGAAATAGAGAAGAAGCAAAGTTTTGTTAATTCCAATTTTTTTTTAATTTTCTGGTGTACTTCTAAAGACATTAAAAATTGTATAAGAATGAAGAAATCGATTGTAAAATATCCTAATCTTGTTTTTAAAATATTAGCCATTGGAATGCAAATACTGTTCATTCCGTACAGAAAATTCTATTTGAGAATCAGGAAGATAAGTATTATCTTATATTCTTTGAAAATCATTCTATTTTATCGATAAGACTCTAGAACTTGAAGTGTAAACAGGTAAATATTTAGTAAATCCAATCAGAATTTATTTAAAATAACCAAAACATTTTCTTATTTCACCGTTGACAAAACTTTTATTGTTGCAAAAATTAATGTTATTTTTTAAATGTTTTTATTGTAAGTTCAAAGCTTAGACTACACCGAAAAAAATCTCTTCTGAATTTCGCACAAATCTGAATTTACTAAAATCGCAACACATTCGTTTTACTTTTATTGCACAAACTTGAGCGAATTCCGTATAGATATCATTAGGCCAAAATAGAAAAGCTGATATACGAAGAAAGCACACCACTCTTCTTGCGAAATTAGATTAGATTCGCAACTTGAGTGTATTGCAATACGTTGTCAAACCAACTTGGCCATACCGAGAGAGTACGGGTGCCGTACGTTTGTCGCAATCAGAGTGGTGTGCTTTCTTCGTATTCTTTTATACCAATATCACATAAAAAGTCGTTTACGAAAATTGTAACGGCACCTCATACGAAATGCGTAAGAGATTTTTTTCGGCGTATAAACATTAAATTAGTAGATTCACATTTGTCTTATTTCTTTCCTGAAGCATACATCAAATTGAAGATAAATAATGAAAATTTGTTGAGAATTGGAAATTACTTCAGACTTCCTCACATACTATCATAACCTTTATTATTTTAAAATATTCCAAATAAAGCTTAATCAAAGTAAAAATTTAAAATCTTTAAGAATCGCTTTGGTTCAATTTTTCAAGGAGATGCTTATGTTCAAACAGGGCTTTTAATACAATTTTTTATAACACATCCAATAAATGTGTTATTTTCGCGCATGTAGGGTGAAATATTGGAGTCCCTATGATTACCAACGCAGCCCCATGGGAAAATTGAAGCCTGTGAGTTATTTTTGTTAACAGAAACAATTGGAAATCGATTCAAGTTATCGGATGAATTACATTTATTACAAAAAATATAATTGTAAAACGTAAAAAAACATTTGATTACAGACGAGCAGTACTCGTCCGTAATTGCATTCTAGTTATTCCTAGTGAAAATTAAAATGCACCTTTCTTGCTTCCCGCGACGGAAATTGTTTTATAATGTGGTCAAAATCCGTTTTCTCGATTTCTTTTTGTTCTATATTAAGCAAAGCAAGATTGCATAATCTCTCATGACTCACTCAAGATCTAAAATATGAAAGTATTAGTTTGAACAATAAATTTAAGAAGTTGTTCCAGACATTTATTTTTACGTTTCCCCTGCTGGAAAACAAAATTTGAAGATCTTAAATTGAAAAATTTCACGTGTTTCTTGTTGAGATTGTTGCACCCACTATCATAAAATAGTACCTTGGCATTAGGAATAAACCTAAAATTCCAAAATCCTAGAAATGTTAGAAAATCGTAACTCAGCATGTTGTTTTTGAGTTTCACCCAGTGCAATATGGAACGGTAAAAAAGTACAAACGGAGTTTCATATTTCCAAAAACGAAACCATAATTACGAGTATATCCTGCTTAGCTGTGTGTACACCCACCTGGTTGAGTAAGAGATTGTCACAATTCATAAACATTGCCAGACTACTTTCTACTTATCCTTTGTTGAAAACCACTTTCGTACCCAGTCATTACTACTTCTGACATCTGCTCAGGATGTGTCTTATTGGGAATTAAGTCAAACAAGAGAACATAGTATTTTGCTTTGAGATTGTTCCTCAGTAAACTCTGTCGAACAGTAAATGGCATTAGATATAACAATTCATTCTGGACACCGGGTAAAAGATGAGACATGGATCCAGGATGACTTTCCACACAAGTGAGATGTTCTCCCATGACAAGACCAGTGATAGTAATTAGTTTCAGTAAGCCAAGGAAATCGTCTGAGTTGAGCTTATTCTTGTAAATATGAATGATTCTGTGGACTAGTATTGTAAGATTTTGAATAGTGAGGAATTTCATGCAGTCAATAATTCTCGTTGGGACATCGCGCCACTTTAGCTACTCTCTCTCAATCCATGCCTAAAATTTAACGTCCATTATTCCACTTTTATTGATGAATTTCTATCCATTACTTTCCACTCGGTAAAACACTTAGGATGTTTCTTGACATTTTCATAGACGTTTACCCTTTTAGATGCTTTACAATGTTTAAATTCATATTCCTTCTTTAATGTAGATTGATCATCCGAGTTGAATAGAATAAGACGGCATATATTCCGAGTCCATTTCAAATATATCTGTTTTTAAAGCACCTGCCAAAACTGCTTTTCCAGTCTTCTTGTCAAATTCAAAAAGTCAAATATAGTTTATCATCAACAACTTCTTCCCTTACTTTTAAGTTAACGTTTTCTTCTACAGCCTTACTATTATTAAACTCTTCATTTACAGATCAATCTATAATGACTTTCCTTCGCCTTGTGAGGCAGAACAACTCCTTACCTGTCAAACTGCTTGCATATGACTTTTTAAGATTCAAGATTTTGCTCGATTTTTTGGTTCACTGCTCTAATTTTCATCTTATTCCATATGGAAAAAAGTATTATGTCAAGTATCGGAGATAAGTATTAAAGTAAATGATACTAAAAAATAACGAATTGAGTGCTTTAATTATTATATAATTATACAAGTCAATGAAAAAATATGAGTGGTAAACAAGTGTTTAAAAATGTACTTATGGCCAATACTTGACTCAAGTATTTATCGACAATTCATACCTCTAATACTTTGGACGCGAAAATAGTATTGGATTTAACAATGCTTATCTCAATACTTGATCTGATACTTTGCTTTCATGAAGGTTCTGTCCTATAGCTCTACTTTCCTTTTCCTTCGTTGCTCGTCCCATGCATTTCAGTGTTCTAGCTACATAATTAACTTTACGCAATATTTTATAATTGAATTCAAAATATTTCACTGCTCAAAAATAACAATATGTCTACGTATTTTTTTCTACTTTTTATGATGATTTGTATGAGAACGCATTAATTGACTCATACAAAGATTTTGGTTCATTGAAGAAAATGGCTTGGTTAGATGAAGTAAATTTTTTTTCTGGGTGTTGAAAAAATTTTAAACTTAACTTCCGAAAAGGAGTTAAGTGTAATACTCAATGTACTCAAAACAAAGGTAACACTTTTTTTAGTCGCTTATCGCATATTTTCATTCCGTAAAACATTCTTACTCTAAATTCAGTGGTTCCAAAAAAATGTAATGATCAAAGTTACAAAGAACGGAGCACACTCAAGAAAAGCAAAACAGTTCCTTGCATAGTTTAATAGTAAAACTGGAGTCCAAAAATCTAGTAATCTAACATTTTGAAAGTTGCATAAAGGAAATTGCATCAGAAAAACTCGTTAATCAGCTTGTTTAAATAATAATGAAATGTAAAATTTAAAGAAATATAGTAATTCAATATTTTTAATAAGCTCATTTTTTTGCTCATGCTAAAATCCTACTATAGCCAATTTTGCTACCTCCACCGACTTGGCCGTAATTCTTGCTAGCTTATTTGTTTTCTTAGATTTTTGAATATTGGATCAAACGATAATTACTGCTGAGGTGGGAAGTTTGCGGAAGTACAATTCAACTTTCATGTATGAAAAAGTAAATTTGGATCTGATACTATATACTAGCTTTAACATTCATACACACAACAGCATATAACGCAAATTGCAATAGCAATATC
This sequence comes from Diplolepis rosae, assembly GCA_030998225.1. Taxonomy (NCBI): domain Eukaryota; kingdom Metazoa; phylum Arthropoda; class Insecta; order Hymenoptera; family Diplolepididae; genus Diplolepis; species Diplolepis rosae. Next base: position 5,354,487 of record JAPYXD010000250.1, on the reverse strand, counting down.
TATGCATACTTGCAGAAATCATAATACACGTTTGTCTATCGTTTCAGGCATTAATTTTAACTATTTAATTGACTTCTCGACACAGTATTATATTATCAACTAAGAATCGCAAATCAAAAAAGCAATTTACAAGAAAAGGTGAAGACTCTTTCTTGGCTGTAGTATGAACAAATTTTGATGATTCAACCATTTTTACAGACTGAGTCTAATCAGCAATATTTTCCACTTCTTCCTAATCCTATGTAGTATAACGTAATAATTGTAAAATTAAGCATTTTTCAATTGAGAAAGCCGCCTTGTGAGTTACTAATCGGCTCAACTTTGAAGGACTGCTTTAAATTTATGTGATCGATTTGAAAGAAGCTGAAGGAATAACATAGACTATGTGCTTAAAAAAATTCGTAAGTTCTACCTGATAAATTTTATGGTTCACTTTTACTAAATAGCCATTAGTGAAAGATGACCGTAATTCGTCGCGACTTTCATGAATTATATTTCTTACAAGACTTTACTAACTTAGAAAGTAGAATTAATCGAATCACAAATTAAAATCATAAAAAACGTATTTACAAAAAAATGCCACCACAAAACTAAGTCTCAAAAACCTAACGAAAATTATATTACATAGTTTGATTCATATTTCAAGAAAGGTAGTAAATTGATTTTCTGGCTAGGAAATGAACGACTCGCCAAAAAAGTATCCTTCAAATAACGCGCTGCTTACCACCGATAATATAATGATAGTTGAAATTTCAGTCTTCAAAAACATTTTCCCTAAGACTTACTTAGTATCCGACTAAATTTACGTCTCTATAGATGCTTATACATTTTGAAGAGGTAAAGGAGAATTTTGTGATATTACTTTCTCCCTTATGTCGACTATGATCGGTAAATGTAACTGCAAGGTGGTATCGGTGGAGATGATGATCCGCTTATTGCGATTGGGACAAGAGTGGGTGAGGGCGACGAGGAGGGGGGGGAGGGGGAACTGGAAGAATCACTTGATGGTGGAGAGGGTGACTCTAATGCCCTCGGTCCAGTCAGCTCTCCAGTAGATTGTCCCCCGGTTGTCACAGCACGAGATCTACCTGTCGTTGTGTTGTGACGATTTCGAGCTGGCCGCCCCAAACTTCTATGACGACCACCCCCCTCCACACTTGTTTCTCAGAGATAGACCTTCTTTACACTACGGGTCGTAGAAAAGCCATCATTACGTCGATAGGCGTCACCTTGATGTGATCGCAAAGTACCAAAATTATCTCTGGGACCTCTGAATCCGTAACCATCTGGAAACTGAAAAAGTGACTCTGCAGGGGTAGGCGGAGGTTTTCGCATTGTACCTTTGGGTGAATGCAACTTTGATGGTTGTGGCACTAGTACAGGTTCCGCATAGGTAACTTCTTCTTGAGGGATTAGTTTTGGTTCAGGTGCCAATCTGCTGGAATAATTAAAAAAAATATGAATATTCAAATCAAAACATGAAAAATTTCATTAATTAAACCTTAAAATCTACATTATTCAAGAATTCAACATTGGGCCATCAGTTATTTATATGAAAAGGATTTTTCAATTTCGGGGATTTGTAAGATTCTAAATAGGTTCTAAGATTTATAAAATATCATCTTACAATCTTACAGAATAACAAAGATATTTAAACTGTTGCAAATTTTCTGGCATACCAAATTTGAAATATGACTTGACATCCTAATTTTATCAATAGACAACTAACTAATTTGCTAATGATTCCTGAACAATTTAATAGTGCTTTCGAATAATTATTATTCCATATACACTTAATGATATAAAATGTGCCAGTGATAATAATCATAATTGTAATTGAAAATTTTATATCCACTGGAAAATATATAAACTGTGATATTTCACACTCTTGCAACTCACAATTCTAAAAGGAAGGCTAATTTTAATTAATATTTTGAATCTCCATAATTTTAGTTTTCAAATATTTCGCGATTTCTAAGGTATCTCAGAGGCAGAACGGTACTTCCTTACGAAAAAGTATGTCAGAAACATGATGACAAGGGAGTGTCATTATTTTCCTGGACTTTTGTTGCCAAAACAAAAGGAAAATTGATGAGCCTGTCAATTGTTTAGCGGTGGATCCATTCTGGCTTTCCTTTGGTTGTACTCGTATGGTTCTAAGTACTGTTTTATATTAACAGGATGGTTTGCCTGCGGCCCCTGAAACTGTTGGGCTTGTCTCTTTCGTGTGTGCGGAAAAATGCAAGTGGATAAAGTGGGATCAGTGTGAGCCCTTTTACGATGCTTCGAATTATTTTTTGGCTAGAGTTTTGAAACTGCTCGTTTTAGTGCGGGGTGCCGCAGACTTTTAACGCTGTATGTCGACTTCATTGTGTTATTTTGGACGTTTCAAATAGAGCACCGAATCTCTTTAAAATAGCTTTGATGCTGAGTGACGGTTGATAGACAGTTTCCAATTCGAATAATAAGTGTCCGTGTGACCCTTTCTAGTATCTTATTTGTTTATACTACATTAGCCTCGTCGACAACTTAGCTCAGTACTTACAAACGTCTGCTTTGTTTTCTTCTGCGTATATAACATGTTCTTGTCGGTTGTTTTGATGCCCTTAATTAAACCTATGTTCTTATTATTAGTCTCGCGAATCTTAGGTTCCTGCTTCGAAATCGTATCTGCAGATGCCTAGATTTTTGAGTGTGCGCATACGCGTGGCCAATGGGACTGAATTTTGATTGGGCGGTACATTTAATTTGCTTGCGAACTATTGGTTCGGATACGTTTCCTCAGATGCTCCTACCAATCACTCGACATTTTCTTTCGGAAAGAAATTACTATTGTTGTGTCTTGATTCGTCAATTATTTTGTAACTTTATTTTCATTGGCATATGCGTGTGTTTCCATAAATTGAGGATACTAATTTGTGGAGGTTTCCTATAGTGTGTTAGTTATGGCTATTTGCTGAACAGCAAGAAGCCACAAACAAGAAGAAGAAGAAGGAAACGTCAGAAACCAAGCTATGGGCAAATCCATCGTTGAACTTCTGCATCTCTAGTGAAATTTCTATATTTCAGGCATGGAGTCGTCCACGTATTGTCGACACTGGCTGCTTTGGAGACCCGTGATAATTCTCATGGATAATATCGTAAGCCAGGTGCGTATGATTGGGTACATACAGTTAGGCTCGAATTGCTGTAGCCTTAGAGATTATATTTAAAATTTAAGTACTGTATCTATTAAAATTGTGTGTCAGTTATATGAGTAATATAAGTATGTTCAATATATGTAAAGGTAAAACTTTTTCGTGTCTACGTGTATTGACGTAGCTGTAAGCGAGCCACAAGTGAGGGCTGCAAACTCCACACAACTGCTTTTCGCCTATAATAGACACAATATCTTTTGTAACAGATGTACGGAATGTTTGAGGGAAGATATTAAGGTAATTTGAGCACTGATAGTCTTGCAGACTCTTATTGAAGTATTATTGGTGACAATTTAACCAAATAACACCATCACTTAAGCAAACAACGAACATTTTATTAGGAAAAAATTAATTATAACACCTCAAACAACATACAGCACAGGTTTTCAAAAATCGAAAACACGGGTGCCAATTTCCCATGATGAATTACGCTCACGCAAAACTTGTGAACGGGAAATTTTTCTTTAATGTTTCTTTAAGAAATATATAAATTATAACGTCGATTGGCATCAAATTACATCAAGCATAGATCATCGTTACGTGATATAATACTTTCATTTCAAAGGTCTTAGTCTAACCAATATCAAAGCCGAGCTAGATTTTACTCAGGGGGAATCTGCTCCCTCGTTTACAACAAAGAAGGCGAAGACAGTTCCATCTGTTGACAAGGTCATGGCATCAGTTTTTTGGGATATACGTGCGATAATTCTCACTATAAACAGAGCATCGAAGCTATTAAAAATCGCTGGGAAAAGTGTGTCAAGCTGAAAGAAGACTACGTTGAGAAATAAAAGTATCTTTTTTCCTAATTTTTTTGGTTTTCTTTGTTAGATCGGGACTTCTGGGGCTATTCTCGTAAAATCAAGATAATATGTTATTTATTATTTAGTTTACTGTCTTATTACCGAAATGATACCCAATTAGGTAAGAATTTAGTGCATGCGATAAAAAGTTCCCAACCAACAAAACTGGAGAAGGTATATCAAGAAAATGTTTTATTAATGTTTATAAAGTTCTCATGTTTTTCTAACACCATTTAATTGAACGCAATTACTTGACAGCATTGCATATTCTAAACATTCATGCTATAATACCAATTCATTCCGTGATAAATCTTCATGAATTCTATCTCATTGCTGAAGATCAATAGATATCGATAACAAATTTGAATGGAAGGAGTTACAACTGAATTAACGCAAAATAGGCTTCAAAAAGTACGCAGAGAAAATCAAATTCTTAACAGGATTCAGACAGAAAATATTAGAAAACAGATAGACATGTGGAAGAGATTCACTGTTAATCACGTATTGAACATTCAAAAGAAGATATCAAGAGATGATTTTGAAGTATACTAGCGCGATAAAGATGGATAAACTGGTTTTTACTGACCAAATAATGAATTGATTTTGCCTTTAATGATCGAATCCTAAAGCAATTTTGCCTTCACTGACCGGATCATGAACAAATCTTGCCTTTATAAGCCTGATCAAGGACTGGTTTTACTTATATTTATCATGGGCATAACCGCACTTACTGCCCTCAAATAATTGGTGTTTCTGTTAACTAATAATCTAATAAACTCTGTCCGTTTATAAACATTTTTGAGGATGTTTTATCAGGCTCTTATCACCACCAAAATGATCAAGCTTCAGACAAATCTACCGATTTAAGCAAGAAGCCGAAAACAATAAAAGGCAGAAAAACTAATAAATTATATTTTTAACGAGATCTAAGAAAAGGGACCTTAGCGTTCAAAAATAATTTTCTGGATTATGATCTTTTCAGATTAATATTACTTCGCTCATTAAAATTATGAAATCAGAAAAATTTTTTATACAATATTTTTCGTTCAATAAGACTTTTTCCATCAGCGGTTCGAAATACGTTCGAATCCTTTCTATCTTTTCTCATACCGTCTCTCCTACCATGTATGTGAGATATTAGCGTTCGGGAGCGCTTGGCTAGGAGACAGGTGCACTTACCACACCGTTCTATGTTATAGCGCTTATTGAATTCAAGAAATGCCTATTTTCTCCCTTCTTCTGTAAAAATTTCGCTGACACGCTAAGGTTCTTTTCTCAGCAGATTACGTTACATTTAATGCTAAAAAACAGGAATGTTGAATGATAGTTTCTGGCGGTTTTAACGCGTACCTGAAGCGCTTCAAAAAAAAGAGACAAAGAAACGTGTCGTTACTGCGGTTCCCCACTGGATGATGCAGAGCACACATTCTTCGTCTGCGACAGGTGGGGAAGGGCAAGGGAGGCCGTTAGTCGGGCAGTAGGTGCTGAGCTCACTCCTGACACAATGGTTCCTCTCATGCTTCAATCTGAAGTTGTCTGGAAGCACATCGAGTCATTTATCATATTAGCGATGAGGACGAAGGAACTCGATGGGTGTAGAGAGCGCAGCAACGGGGAGGGCCAGTAAAAATCGCACCGAAGCCTGCACCCGCAGTTATGCGTCCTGGGAGGACCCGGCTGCCGCGCAAGTGTAGAGAAGAATCTTTGTGCTCTTCTAGCTGGCGTGGCACCCAGGTTCCCTTGCGGGAATTTTTGATTTTTTGCTTTAATTTGAAGAAAACTGCGACTCAGGCTTATCGAATAATCCCAAGTGCTTACAATGAGGCTGCTCTTAGTGGAAAAACGTATCGTGAGTGGTATCAAAACGCTTCAAGAGCAGTGATTTACCGACAATTTATGCTGGGGACCATTACCGAAGGCTTCGGGCAATGGTCCAAATCACTTTACGTGATAGATCTTCGGGACTCCAACCCGATGGATGCAAATTGTGGGGCTGCAACGCTCTTTTAATAATTACAGCCAGTGAGTGCGGATAAAGATAGGGACTGTACAACCCCATCCAAGACTTGCCACTTGTCAAACTACCAGGGAGGCTACTCACAACGTAAGACTCCAACCTGGCGGAGTACGAACGTCAACGACCCAGCACTGCTCAAGACTCAAGGCACGTACCAGATGAGAGTAAGGGCTGGAATATGGATATATGGGACGACGATGCAACACTGTTTTAAATACTAGGCACGTTCCAGTTGCAGACAGGGGTTGTTAATTTGAAGAATACAGTTTTGAGGAACCACCCCATGGTTAAAAGAAAATGCGGGGAAGAGAAGAGATTGTGACCATAAAAAGGGAGACCTTCTTCCTGTTGCGACCTCCGGATGAAGAGGTTGGTGCTTGTGTGCGCCCGTGCGCCTTTGAAAATTGTAAGGGAGAAATACTAGAAAACGTTGTTATTGTAAAGGAGAACCAAAATAAATGTCGCTTTTCCAAGGGAAACAATCGTTGTAGTGTAGATGTGATGAGTAATTTGTTAACGTGAGTTAAATTAGGTATGAACTTTGCATTTTCTTCTGGCGGCGGAAGTTGTACGACACGTCCCATCTAGCTCACGCTTCCAAACTTGTGCTGAATGAGTGATTCCGGTAGACACATGTACCTTTGTAGGGTTCCCCGGCTGGCTCTTAAATGTATGTTGGTTTGACTAAATTGGTCCCCCTTTTTTATGTTAGACACCTCCCCAGAAAACTAGTAATACGAGATCCAGTTTTATGTCTCCTTGTTTTTTAATATCCGTGTAAGCATCTTTTTTTTTCATTCCGTTTTATATTATTTTATGCTTGACACTTAACTTCTCCCCTGTGATGTTAAGTTACCCCCCCCCCCCCGAATTGTTTTTGTCAACTTAATTCCTTGAAGTTCTTTGTAAACCCCTAAGTGTTCACGTTAAAATAAATGTTAATAATTAGACTTCATTCATCAGCATAGTCTCCTTCAAGAGTGATACATTCATTCCAGCGCTTCTCTAACATTTTAATGCCTTTTTTGTAGAACGATTTATCTTTCACCTCAAAATACGCTTCAGTTTCGACAATCACTTCTTCAGTGGAGCCAAATATTTTTTCCTGGAGTATTCTTTTTAGCCCTGAAAACGAGTAATAGTCACTGGGAGCCATATCTGAAAAAAACGGTGGATAGGGAAGCAATTCAAAGTGTAATTTGTGCAATTTTTCCATTGTTACGATTGACTTGTGACACGGTGCATTGTTTTGATGAAAGAGCACTTTTTTTTCTTCATTTGGGGTTGTTTTTTCGCAATTTCTTCTTTCATATGCACCAATAACGCCATATAATATTCGCTGTTGATGGTTTTTCTATTTTCAAGGTATTCGATGACTAAAATACCGTGTCCATCCCAAAATACGCAAACCAAAACCTTACCAACTGACATTTGCGTTTTTGGCCGTTTTGGACGGTTTCCACTCTTTTCTGCCCACTCAGCTGTCTGCCGATTTGACTCTGCAGTGTAGTGATAGACCCATGTTTCATTCATTGTCACATACCGCATAAAAAATCCTTTTTAATGCGCTGAAACAGTTCTAAACAGCGCTCTCAATTATCTACGCGTTGTTATTTTTGATCAAATATTAGTGAATGTGGTACCCATTTCGAACGGCAATTTTTTATGCTCAAATGTTCATGCAAAATGGTAAATACACTATCTTATAATATCTTTCAACTTACAGCTATCTCACGCAACTTCAATTTACGATCGGGCAAAACCACTTCGTGGACTTTATTAATGTTTTCTGTAACAAATCCCGAATTTGGGCGACCCGGGTGTTTAGCATCATCGGTGTTTGCGCGGCCACATTTAAAATCAGCCAACCACTTCTTTGTGGTTGTCTCGATCGAAGAGAGTCCGGATAACTCTTGTCGAGCCATAGTTTTGCTTGAACGGTATGAACTTCTGAACTAAACGTCAGATTGTCATGAAATTTTGACAAGTATCGTTTGAAGTTTGGTACTTTTACCCTTCAAAACACTTTTTGAATTTTTTAGATATCTTTTTATTTCGTGGAGATATCGTGTAATGAAGTTTAGTAGTTATATGTTTCTTGAGTCGCCTAATCCGAACTCGCAGTGAGTTTTTCATCGAGTCATGGTTTGGCCCTAATTTTTCAAAATTCAATATGGCGAAACCAATATCGCTGTTCAACATTCTGAAGAGTCTAAATTACTATAAAAGTCAATACTATATATGTGTATGAAATTAATCACATCCTTCGAACTCTAATTCACAGACAGGGTAATTCTGAATCTAAATAGGGTGAATAACTTAGTAAAGGAACGACCCCCTGCGAAGGAACAAGCGTATATTTGATGACAAATAATGAAAGTTGTATCTCTTTTTATCATGGCATATTAGTTTTAATAGAAACTTTAATATATCTGCTTCAATCTTTACACTTCACAAAGAAGAAATTATTGAAAAATATTTGTTATTTAAATATACAAAAAGAGCGTCTTTAACTTCTAATGAAAATTAATTGTATAATAATTAATTGTATATCTAAGCAGGTATGACTGCTTTGATATTCTTTTTTAAACATGAAAATGTATATAAAGAGTAAAATATCTTAAAAATATTTAGTTTACGATCGTAGTTTTATTTTTTTTTCACAATTTTTTAACGATAATATTGGATCTATAACTTAATTAATGCGGTTTTTTTTTTCAAAATTTGAACGTTTACTTTTAAAAAACATGTACAATAGTAAAGTTCAATGTATTGCCCATCTGAAGCTATGACTTTTTCCCATCTTTCTGTCAATTTGTGGATTTTTTCAGCTATTGCTCTCTTCAAACAAATTAATTGTGTTCGGTAGCATTCTCCATTTATGGTTTCACCCGGTTTTAGCAGCTCATAATACAGGACACCCTTCTGATCCCACCAAATAAAGGGTTTTCCAATAGGGACATAACAATTTTATCTATGAATAAAACACAGAAATATTTGAGATATTGAGTTCAAATTTATTGTGGGTGTAGTGCAAGCATTATATTTTATGAATGAAATTCGATATCGGTCATATGACCACCACGATCCCGTTTACAGCGCTCGATTCTATGGACCCAATTTTCCACCACTCTGGCACACATTTCGACCGGAACGTTGGCAATTTCGCGTTGGATGTTGTCTTTGAGGTCGTCTAAAGTTGGTGGCTTGTTGGCATAGACCAGTGACTTGATATAGCCCCATGAAAATAAATCCAATGGCGTTAGATCGCATGAACCACTGGACCATTTCTCGAGATAACACGTTCACCGAATTTGCCTTTTAATAAATTGATTGTTCGGCGTTTCAAATGATCAAGTGGTTTTAGTTCTTGAGTCAATTTAATCTTGAATGCATGTAGGCCAAGATCTTTTCGCATAATACGCCACAGTGTCGTTTGAGCGATGACCAATTCTTGAGAACGACGTGGAATCGACTGATTTGGCTCATTTTGAATCGATGACCTTACGGCTGCGATTATTTCTTCACTTCGAGCAATAGGACGTCTTTTTGGCACCGGAACGTCCAATAGTGTAAATATGGTCTCGGATTTATCCACTATAGCACGCACAGCCTGTCGGGTTGGAAGATTATTACGGCCGTAAATTGGAGTAAGCGTTCTTAAAGTTGCGACCACCGACTCAGAATTTCGGTAGTAATTTTTAATAATTTCCAAACGTTGCTGGTTCGTGAACTTTACCATGATGAAAATGTTGATTTTAACAAACGTTTTGACATTGACAGTTCATTAAAAAAGTTTAAGGGTGCGTTCATAAAAAGATACGAAATTGTTATGTCCTGAGACGGCCCAGCCCCAAGTATCCGCCTTTTGCGAGGAAACGGAGACGAAATCCACAAAATTAGGCCTACCCTCAGAACAAGCAGGTTCCCACGAAGCTCACACGAAAGAATTGCAAGGTTTTATTAAGTATTCGGCTCACAATTAAAGATTTACTTCCAAACCAGAGGTGAATGTGGCAAGAACGAGGCAGTCTGGTTTTCAGAGACATATATGATCGGCTACGACTGAATGGTGTGAATGTACCATATTTGTATGTTGTTTATGTATGTACCGGATGACTATTGGTAGGCTTGAGGTAAGAATTTTTTTTATTCAAGAGAATCATACCATTGCCAGTTGAAATAATACACCCGATGCTCATTTTACCAAACTACGGTTTGAGGCACCTCAAGCGTCGGTGATATACTTATACATTTCATGTTAACCCACTGGCGCATGTTGATGCCCTGTCGTCGACAACGTTTTACTCAACTCCTAACCATTCCCTATGTAACGCTTATTGTTATTCACTGTGGGTGAATTAGGTATTTATCAAATTCATTTTACCCGACTAGGATTTAATAAATGTTTATATGTCCCAAGTTTAATCGACAGAGTTGAGTAAAATTACTTCAACTACTTTTCTCCGTATATGAGCCTATCCAGCCTAGACTCGGCTTGGGTTTTGATGGGTTAACGCCAAAGTACTAAACTTTATTAAACGATATTTCCACAAAATAAGAAGATATATAAAAAATTCAAAAAGGGTTTTAAAGGGTAAAAGTAGTACTTTCAGGTGCTGTAACGAGTTTTCACAAAAAAAATAATTCGCGATGTAATTTAACCCCGAATATAGCAAAAAACCATGTTTTTTGCACTTGTAGGTTAAAATTTCTCGAAAACCTGAAGTGATGGAGCAATTCTGAGGTCAGATGCGGAATCAGTGCACGAAAAACCATCGGAAAAGTATAATCTGCTCCTAGGGTTTAAAAATTGTCCACCTGTGTAACCATTCTCGTGGAAATCAACCCGTTTCCAGAAAAAAATGTGATAAAGATTATGAAATTTGAGCAGAAATATTATTCCGTAGTCTGCGGTTGATATGGATAAGTGCTTTTTTTCCCGCTGCTAGAGGCAAGGTCGCTTAGAGAATCCAGCTAACTAAAGCAACATGAATGAATGATCATGTTGATGAAGGCAAGATCAGTCAAAGAATCCAGCTAACTTAAGCAATATATTCAAATAATGCGGCTGGTAGAAGCAAGACAAATTAGAAAATTCAACTGAATAAAACGAAATTTCAAAAAATTTCTAGAAGTAAAGGTGTAAGTAATTTGAGTATAGTTTTACCAATAAAGGAGTATAGATGTGAATAGTTTTGTATTGTAAATAGATCCAAACTGCATAATCTCATCACTGCAAAACCCAAAAATTGGGCTAAACTTTTACGTAATCATATAAGAGACTTGTTCAATTATTAAAATTATTCTTTTTTTCCTCTTATTTCAGTAGTGTTTTTTTAAGCAGCACAAACTTTTCTATAAACTCACTCTGAGAGGGCAAGATTGTAACAAATCAAACTTTTATTGCAATCGCGTGAAAGGTGAATCCGATCTTTTGATTTTCAAAATTAAACTATGCACAGAAATTTAAATTCAATTTAGATATAATTTATTCAAGGTAAGAACCCTGTCAATCCATCTCTTTTTGATCAAATTTTTTCTCCCTCACACTCAAGGAAATATTACAAAAAATAATGTCATTTTTTAAGAAAACTCTCTATAGAAGACAATTATGCCATGAGTATTTTTTGTTTAGAATCTCATGAACTACAAGATATCTAAAATTCATTCAATTAGACTAGGGTCAGATTTCGATGTAAAATGTGCGGGGCCCATTACGCTTTTACCTTAGCTGCTGAATGCGGTTTATTAGAAATCAATTAGATTTTATAAACAAATAGTTTTTTTTTCAAATTTGGTACACATTTTTTCTCTTTCATATCGGTAAATGTAGGGTAGCATACCAAACGATGACAATGTTAACAATTAAAACCAAGGTACTATATTATATGGAAGTTCACATCTTGAGATTTTGGTTTTTGATAGTTGTCGCGCCTTTCAAACTTACCATTGCTCAAATATAAAGGGTGATCCAATCAGAGCTTTCAGAAGTTTTTTTAAAAATAAAACACAAAAAAATCAATTTAATAACCAAAAATGGTATTTGAGAGATTAGTTCGGTTTATGACATTTAATATTTGAAGATAATGTCGATTAAATGTTGTGCGCAACTAGCTCTTTGATGTTCCATCCTGTGGGTCCAATTTTCGAGCTTATCGGCCGGTATTCCGTTAATAACGCGTGTTATGTTTGCTACTAATGGCACATTGCACCATCCTCTTGAAACCAAAAGTCAGCTACACCAATATCATGAATTTTTGGCAACAAAAATTCATTAATAAAGAAAATGGTCGAAGAGCACGAAAAACATTTTTTACTGAGCACTGATTTTGGAAATAAATTTTTTTTTCAGGCGTAAGTGTACTCATGGTGAAATGTCAATGAATACTGAACACAAATGTCATATGGACATGAAAATTGTCAAGCGTGATATGCCCGAGAATCCTTACTGAAAAAAGTACCTCGTATTGGATGACTCTTTACAACTATAAGAATTCACTCACTTACACACTGAATAAGTTTAAATTGACTAGGAGCCAAAATGGCGGATGTGCACTTTTGGTTAATATATTATCCTATCAAAACTGCAACTATAGGCGCCATGTTGTAATTTACAAGACGCCATCATCGGAAGAAAAAAAGAGAAGCTTATAAGCTAGTATTAAGAGGCGCCGAAATAGATTGACAGGATACAAACTTAGACTTGAGGGGCTGACAGGAACAATTTCAAAAGATATAGTAGAGGGACACAAAAGGAAAGGGAGACAAATATTTGAGCACGTGAAACAAATTATAGATAACGTATGTTGTAGCGGATACTGCGATATGAAAAGACTTGATCGATGTTGAATAAACCTCATTCGACAGCTGAAAAGAATGCAGAAATTGTTTAAATAAAATACTCTTTTATAGTATACACTGTCGTAAAATTTTTTTATGTTATCTTAAAATAAGAGAATACATGTCGAGTATTTTCAAACGAAGAACGCAAAAACAAATATTTTACGCAAAATAATTTTTAAATGTTAATCTTGGGTGAAATCATCCATCATTCTTTTGCAAATTGGAAACCTTTTCATTATAGAGCTGCCAATGAAGTATAAAATTTGTGATTTACACCATTGGATTGGATTGGATTTTTGTATTGTAGTTCTTTCTCTATTGTTTCATAAGGTACGCTTTATAAGATATTTTTTCTACTAGCGGGTCATAAAGTGGATTTTATTGCCCAGTGCGGGGCAAAGAAATCCATTTTGTCCGACAGCGGAGCGAAACCAAGCGATTCCACGCCTGTACTGGGAGGAGGACCGAAAACGTTCGAGGTACGATGAACGATGTGTTGGGACATATGGCCGAATTTATAAACTATCAAATAAAACAATTAATCAATTTTATAATAATTTTTTAGCTCAATTCAGCTCACAAAAATGACATATAACATATAGCAACAAACAGAACATCAGTTATTTTAAACCCGTTTTGTATATTTTCAAACACGACAACTCCATTTCGCTCCGCTGCCGGATAAAATAGTATGTGAACCTCAAGCAAAAACGGGCGTTTGTGCCTTGTATAAAGTTGAAAACTATAATCGACTTTATACGCGGCGCGCAAAAGCCCGCTTTCGCTCACGGTGCACAATGTACTATTCTAACCCTATAGTAGAGAAAAAATCGTGTGTAGCGTGGGAAAAAAGTTAATTTTACTCCTGTGTGTGTTACCCTCGCTTTGCTCGGGCATCAAACTTCACACTCGCAAAATAAATGTTTTTTTACCTAGTTGCACAATATACTAATTCTTCAACACATGTCCGAAAAATACATGTTTCCGACCTTGTAAGGCGGGCTGGACGTTGCTGTTTTCAGACTGGAAAGCAAAACAGGGAAAAAAGAATCATAATAGGGAAATAAAATCATAGCAGGGAAAGGAAATAAACGAAAAGATACTTTTTTTCCCTCTTTCCTGCTCTCTGGTCTGAAAACATAGCAACGTACAGCCCGATTAATACGCTCGAAAACGCACGTCGTTTGGACATTTGTTGAAAAACGAAATATGATGTATTTCATATTAAATTTGTCAGAAAACACAAATAATACGTTAACATATATATTTATACATTTTTGAGGTTTATTAAAAAAAAAATTCTCATCATTTTGAATCGTTTTAGAGAAAAATGGTCAGGGATGCTCGGTCTTCTGTTAAAATGTACCTTTCCCCTTTGTGTGCGGAACTTGGAGACTTTGGTTAAAATCTAGCAACGATTTTTTAAAAAACTGGACGAGACGGAGAAAGGAAAACACGAGACGCAGCAAAATTATACAAAGTATTCCAAAGTATTTTATTAAACTAAAATGTCTTCCAATGTTGCTTTGTACCAAAGAATCCCTACTGTGTGATTTCGTGTGCGAAAATATATATATATAATTTATGAATTTTATAAACATTCAAACCCTTCTTTTTTCGAACTCGAAATTCATGTCTATTATTTTTTATATTTAAATATTTTGAGCACAATTTTCAAATTAAAATTGTTGATTTACAATGCTGAAAAATATCCAAATCAATATTTTGTTTTAGAAATTCAATAATTCATTAAATCAATTTGTATTGAGACGTAGCGAAGCAGACGACAAATTTAAATTGACAAAATATATAGTTTGAGATATTGTCCTTCTTTTTTTTAAAAAAAAACAAAAAAATTTATAATACGTAACATCTTATACTTGACAATTTCAATATATACACTACATTCAGAAACTTCATGTTCACCTGTAGTTTTAGCTTTGATTGAAGTATCTTAATTTCTATAATAGAAAGTCATGTAAAAATGTTACGTATTTTCAGTATTTGTTCAAATTGTTTTATTATTATGACATTTGTCAATGCTGCTTCATACCAGAAAAAGTTATTGTGCGATTACTTGTGCTAATTCAGGTATACTTTATGTATTGGATCTATAACTTAATTCGTGCGTTTTTTTTTCAAAATTTGAATTTAAGATTTAATTTTTATTTAAGAAAAACATGTGTAATAGTATTATTAAAAGTATTGCCCATCTGAAGCTATGACTTTTTCCCATCTTTCTGGCAATTTGCGGATTCCATCCCAAAAGAACTGCACCGGCTTGGCAGCCAAGAATGAATCAAGCCAATCTTTGATACCCTGTTCTGATGTGAACCGTATTCCAGTGAGGGCGTTCTGCATTGACCAGGACAAATGGTAGTCAGAAGGGGAAAGGTCTGGGCTATACGGCGGGTGGGGTAAAACTTCGCATGCACTGTTTTCCAAATAGTTCTTAACCGGAAAAGCAACATGGGGCCGAGC
This sequence comes from Diplolepis rosae, assembly GCA_030998225.1. NCBI lineage: Eukaryota > Metazoa > Arthropoda > Insecta > Hymenoptera > Diplolepididae > Diplolepis > Diplolepis rosae. The sequence continues at coordinate 5,339,143 of JAPYXD010000250.1, read as the reverse complement.
GTTGTCAGGATGGAAAATTATTGCCTCGTGTCTGGTCGCATATCCCGGGCGTTTTTCGGCTATTGCTCTCTTCAAACGGATTAATTGTGTTCAGTAGCGTTCTCCATTGATGGTTTCACCCGGTTTTATCAGCTCATAATACAGCACACCCTTCTGATCCCACCAAATACAGAGAATTACCTTCGCGCCATGGATATTCGGCTTTGCCGTTGATTTGGCTGGTTGGCCGGGTTTCACATATGATTTTTTGCGCTTGGCGTTGTCGTAATGGATCCATTTTTTATCTCCAGTAACAATCCGATGCAAAAATTACTTCTTTTTGTGGCGTTCCAGCAGCATTTCGGACATGCAAAACCGCCTTTCAACGTCTCTCGGCTTGATTCCTGCGGAACCCAATTTTCTTGCTTTTGAATGTATCCGGTTGCTTTTAAACGTTTTGAAATGGGTGCTTGAGTGACTCCCAAAGATTCTGCAAGCTCTTATTGTGTTTGGAAACAATCTTCATCGAGTAATGCTTCCAGTTCTTCACCTTCAAACTTTTTTGGCTGCCCAGGACGTTCTTCGTCTTCCAAGCCAAAATCACCACTTTTAAATAGTGCAAACCACTTTTGGCACGTTCGCTCAGCTAGAGCATGTTCACCATAAACTTCCACCAAAATACGATGACTTTTGGCAGCAGTTTTCTTCATATTAAAGTAATGAAGAAGAACTCCCCGCAAAAACACTTTTTCAGGCACAAAGTTCGACATATTTGAGTGAACAAAAATTATTGTTGTTTCCGCTTCAAATGAATGACATATACTGAAGAAGACGCACAATGACAGTAGCTTTCCAGCGCATGTTCGGAATATTGGAACGCCATCTCTTAGCAAACCGCACGATTTAAGTTATAGATCAAATATTTTTTAAATATTCAAACCCTTCTTTTATACAGACACTAACATCGGAAATTATAGGTTCATCTCTTGTTTTAGGTATTGTTACACAAACTTAATTTTTATAATAAAAGGTTAAAGTAATTTCCTGATGCAAGAATGAAAATCAATATAATTTTGCATTCAAGCCCAAGTTAATAGTAAAATTTTAATTTTGTAAAAATATATCACAGAAGGCGTAAAATTTCGATTTTTTAAAATAATATTGATAGCTTTAAAAAAAATTCAACATTTTAGAAACTTTTTGGTGTTCAAAGTATTTTGCTAACTAATTAAATTATTTTTAGAATTATTTTCCTGGATTTTGCCCTAGAGTTCTAAATGGTACTACAATGTCTTCAAATTGTAAATAATGACCGAGGGCCCGTTCACTCAAAATCGATTCTACGTGAGCATAATTATTTCGTTAAGTAGCTCATGATTCATGTAATTCCACACTTGAAGCATGATCCAGTTTGATTCTGACAATTAGAAAAGAATCGAATCCAACCTCAGAAGGATCACAGGGATCATTCCGACAGTTGCGCGCATTGAACTGCATCATTACCATTGATTCCTGTTGATTCCGCCTGAGTCCAGCTGATTCTTTGTTGATCCTTAATTGATTCAAATATTACAACCTACACCGGCGATGTTAGCTGAGAACCAATACAGCTTTACAGCTCCACGTATGTGTAGCCCGCGCGCGAAACTGCGCATAAGACAAGTTTTAACGCGTTGATCTCAAGTGATCTCAAGCTGACTCGAGATGACTCGATTCTTCTGAAAAATCTTTCGATGAGTCACTGATTCTGAATCTATTTTAAGTATAAAAATTTTTAGATTCTTCTAGTGAACGGCCCCTCGATAATGACTTCACTCTACTATATAAATTTATTCTAAAAATCCAAGCTATCAATGGTTAGATAAATATCCCAAAGTTTCAAAAATTTTCAAAAACTTCTTGCAAGAATCTACACATTTTTAAAATTTCATGACTTTTTTGTATTATGTTTGACTCCAAGGAAGAATCTAGGAAAAAAGTTCTAAAAATGTTAATTTTTTTCAGAATTTCTGACTAATGAAATTAATGAATGTTCATATTACAATTAGTCGGAAAGTAAACTCAGGTTACTTATTCACATCAATACTTTCTTAAGATTACATTAAATTAAAAATTGATTTACACCGAAAATTTTTTTTTTCCGAGAGTCAACTATCACCCATAGTTAAGTCTAACCTAGTTGAAATAACACGGATTCCTGTTTAAGAGAATCACGTACATACAGTTGAACAAACCAATATAAACCTTGTTACAAAGAAATAAAGAATTCTAGTTCTATTAACAATTAAATTCAATAAATATTGCTTTGCTGTTATTACAAAACTCCGCTGTAAAAAGAATATCTTTTGTATTTATTACTTTTTCACTGCATAAACAAACATTTATTTTTGTCAATAATTCTTTAAGACCCACTTTTATCAATATAAATTTTGCTCTAATAGATCATAAACGTAAAGTTGTTTTTTGGTCACGTTTAATACATGCGCCTGAAAGGATCTGTCCGTCAAATCAACTTGCTTTCTTTGTTTTTCTTACTAAACTTGAACTTTATCATTTCAACTAGGATTGCAAAGTTGGCGCCTGTCCTAACTAGGCAAAATAGTATACGGGTACAAGGAATTTTTTTCGGTGTACCGATTGATTGTAAAATGAATATTCATTGTTATAATGTAGTGAAGTATTTAAAATATTGTTCTCATTTTAATTCATTAGATAAAAATTCTGAAAAAAATTAACATTTTTAAAAGATCATGGTCTCATTTTAAAAGTTTGTCTTCATATAGTATTTTCTTGACTTATCAAAATATTTTTATAATTTTTTCCTGGATTCTACCTAGGAATCAAACATGATACAAAAAAGTCATGAAATTTTGAAAATGTGTAGATTCTTGGAAGAAGTTTTTGAAAATTTTTGAAACTTCGAGATATTTTCTAAGTATTGATGAAAAATAATTCTAAAAATAAATTAATTAGTTGGCAAAATACTTTAAAGACTGAAAAGTTTCTAAAATGTTAATTTTTTTTTAAAGTTATTAATATTTTTATTAATATTTTTATTTTCATTCTTGCATCAGAAAAATTTATTTAACCTTTTATTATAAAAATTAATTTTCTGTAACAATAACTGATACAACAGATGAACCTATAATTTCCGATGATAGTTCCTGTATAAAAGAAGGGTTTAAATATTTTAAAAAAAGCATAAATTTTATCCGAATTCGCATACGAATTTGCACGTTGAGATTTATTTGGTGTGAAGTTAATTCGATAAACAATTACTATAGAGTAGAATAGTTTGGAAAAAACTTGTAAAATACATTGGATTTTTAGATGACAATTTAAGTATATTGGTATGAATGTAGGATTTGAATATTTAAAAAATACATGAAGTATACCTGAATTAGCACAAGAAATTGCACAATATTTTTCTTTGAAATGAAGCAACATTGACAATGTCATAACAATAAAATACTTTGAAAAACTCTCGAAATACGTAACATTCTTTACATGATATATAATATTAGAAAAATTAAGATACTTCGATTAAACTTAGTACTACAGGTGAACCTGGAGTTTCTAAGTGTAGTGTATATATTGAAATTGTCAGGTAAAAGATGTTACGTATTATAAATTTGTTACCAAAGTAAATAACGATGGTACTTAAACATATAATACAAAGAACGAGTACATAATGTATTGAATGAAATTTTTAAGTGAGGTGGAAGTTCTTTGTATTATATGTTTAAGTACCATCGTTATTACCAAATATGGAAAATTAGCGCCTCTTTTTTTGTAATTTTTAGATTTTAATAAATATCACTGAAGAGGGCTCCGATCTGAGCCGAAACGTTTGATTAAATTGACCTAATCAATTTATGGACCCTAAAGCCAATTTTTCCAACAACATACAATTCTATTAATATTGAGGGCCAATACAAGGTACACTACTTTTAATATTTTTTGAGTACTGAAATGTTTTATTCACAGTCATATATTAAAATTGGCATGTGAAAAATAATACGTATTTCAAAAACATTCCAGAGTATTTTATTCGAATAAAATGTTTTCCAATGTTGCCTTATACCTTATAGAGAAACGCTATACTGTATAATTTCAAGTGTAAATTAAGATATAATTTATGTATTGCTCAAGTTTTCAAATACTTTATTTTTTAATTTTGAATCTCGTTTTACTATTTCTTAATATAAAATATTCTCTACATAATTTTTTAATTGAATGAGTCAATTTGCAAAGCTGAAAAATATTGAAATTGATATCTTGATTTGAAACTTTAAACATCTATTGACGTTGTATTCCCTTAGAAAATGATTTTTCAAGCGTTTAAATCATGCTAAAATTTTTAAAAAATTTTCAGAAATTAATTTTAGGTGGATGTTTTTAAAAATATCTAAAGAAGAAGAGTAATATCTTAAATTATATATTTTGTCATTTTGAATTTCTCGTCTGCTTCGCGTGTCTTTCACACGAAGTTGAGAGAAACATAATTTTCGATCTTGCCTCAACAGCCGACAGCGTGAAATCGAAACGAGGAAGTGGGGACACACTGACACGCCGTGTTTGCTTATTTGAGGTTCCACACGGGTCAGTAGTGGGGGCCGCTAAGTTCCACGATCTGGGAACACTGGCCGCAGGTTCGATTCTCCGTTGATCCCCTCACCACGCTTCGACCAACTACGCCCGACCGTTCTACGCTCGTCGGAACGTCACCATGTTGCGCATAATAGTAAACCTTGTTGCTAGTGCTTACCAGAAGAATCTTGTAGACGTCAACTTCATTCCTTGTGCCCACACTTTCGGAAGAAACTGATAGAAAAAAATACATAATTATTGGAAAAATAATTTATGTACTTCTATTTATTTTTCTATTGGTTTCATAACCTTCATTAGCGTTTTGATTTCATTATCTGGAGGATATATATTAAATTATCTTGAAATCTTGGGGGTATTGTTTGATGGTGCCACCGACGAGTTGCCTTCTTTACTTGTGAAGCATTAAGTGTCCACACAGTGTTTTATTGGTCTCTTGAGCCCCATGAGGTTGTTGTGGTCATTTGTTTCTAGGAACAAGAAGTCTTCATAGAAGAAGAAGAAGTGTCCAGAGGCTGACGATTTGTGTCTGTGTCCGTCGCGTATGTACGCGTGACTAGATACATGCCGTCAGAGAGGTAATGTACAGTACAGTCGGAAAGTATTAGAACAAGATGAAAAAGTTGTTTTTGTCAGTTTATCGTATCATTTCTTAAAAAATTATTCACATATTTGCAGTTGTTTTGTACGTTCAACGTAGCTTTATGATTTGAAGACATTTTTAATGCATTTTACTGAAATTTCCATCAAAATTTATAAGAAAACAGCCAGTAGCCGAAAATCGTGAAAAGTGTCCAAAACTGCCGCATTGGGTTTTCAGTCGTTTTTCGCACAAAAATCGATTCGGCTGCGGTTTAAAAGGTTACATGTCAATCATTTAAACAAAAAAGATGGTATTATTGTGTCTGGTGCATTGAAGTGTCATAAAAAACTGTAAGTCTGTTAATTTGACAGTCGTTGCGTTTATGCATAATTGTGCCCACTTTTTCGTTGAAATAGCCTCAGATTTGTATTTTTCCAGATTGAAAATGGTCAAGCGAAAGGAAATATCTGTCGAGAAACGGGCCCAAATCATTATTATGCAAACAACAGGCAAAAACTATCGAGAAATAGCCAAAATATTGAAAATATCTTTGTATTCAGTTCATACGGCCATAAGAATATATCGGGAAACTGGACAAAATACTAACAGAAAACGATCTGGTCGACCAAGAAAGACAAATTAAAGAATCGATAACAAAATATATGCAATAATTAGGGCGATCGACAGAAATCAGCATTAGAAATTCGTGCTGAAATCAATGAAGACTTGGATTCACCAATATCGCTCACGACAGTCAAAGGCCGGCTTAAATAAAAAGGTATGATTGGACGCATTGCTGTCAGAAAGCCACTTCTACGGCCAGTAAATAAACAAAAAAGACTGAAGTTCGCTCAAGAACATGTTGACTGGACGGTTGATCAGTGGAAATCAGTTTTATGGACAGACGAATCAAAATTTGAACTTTTCGGTAGCCATCGGCGTCAATATGTTCGCAGAAAAGTGAATGAAAGATTCAAACCAGATTGTAGTGTGCCAACTGTAAAACATGACGGTGGCTCAGAAATGGTTTGGGGCTATTCCAGCCACGCTGGCGTTGGTCAACTTAAAAAAATTGAAGGAATTATGAAAAAAGAGCAGTATCACAATATACTTCAACGCCATTCAATACCATCTGGCATCAATTTAATTGGTCGAGGATTCATTTTCCAACAAGATAACGATCCGAAACATACATTAAAACTTTGTGCTTCTTATTTGGACCAAAAAAAAGTCGCAGGTGACCTTAATATAATGGAATGGCCGCCTCAATCCCCCGATTTAAATCCCATCGAGCTATTGTGGGAAGAATTGGACCGACGCGTGAGAGATCTAAAGCTAACAAGCCTTCCTGGTCTCTGGGATTGTTTGAACGAAGCGTGGAATAATATTCCACCTTAAACACTTCAAAAACTCATCGAATTTTGATGAAAATTTCAGTAAAGTGCATTAAAAATGTCTTCGAATCATGAAGCTACATTGAATGTACAAAACTACCGCGAATATGTGAATAATATTTCAATAAATGATACGATAAACTGACAAAAACAACTTTTTTTATCTTGTTCTAATACTTTCCGACTGTACTGTATAAGCCGACTAATTTTGGTTAAAGTCTCCAATGTTATGGATCTGATTACCCGAAATGGTTCGCGAGGCACCACTATACGAACAGATGGGCTTCCTCTGCGCATGTTTACTCTCAGTTTCCCTCTAATAAATTTACAATGTATTGCATCGTTAAATTTATGAGGAATAGTACAACTCTTACTTTATGCTCACTCAAAACTTGAATTCGTATGTTTGGAATTGTAGTAGTAGTAATTGTTAGTGAAAAAAAAATCTAGATCAGCGATAAATAGACGTTCACTACTGACCACTCCTATCGGACCACTTACCGCGCGAGCTATTGAAAATGAGCCTTGACTTTTAAACTTAAGAGTGTAATTCAAAATGAGGCTAAAATTTTTTTCAAGGAATAATACGAAAGTTCAATTAAGATCTTGCATCTTAAATTTGGAAAATCAAGGTTATAAACAAATTTTGTACGCCAACTTTAATTCGCGGCCATAAGTTTATTCATGTATGCTTGTTGTACAGATACAACTTATACTTATACACTTTGTAATGACTCTTGAATTTTTTGGACGCTGTACTTTATACTATATTGAGCAGTTTAGTCAATTCTCAAGTACACTCCGAAGACTTTTTACTACGCTTTTACGAGAACATTTCTATAACTTGTTATGAAGTCTTCCTTGTCGCGTGAGATTTTCGCGTAATTTCTTTTAAAATGCTGGATGTGGAAATTTACCTGAAACGGTACTATGTCCGCGTTTTATCAAACTTTTTTGTAATGGTTACCGAGCAAATTTTCTCCGTGTGCTGAAAATATTTGTTTCAATAAGAAATCTTAGAGTACTGTCATCATAAATTCCAATGAATTGCAATCTAAAAATTTCTCTAATGTCGTGATATTTGAATCAACGGTAGTTCCAATATTAGTCCGACGTTGAAATTTTCAATAGGATGCAGAAGAGGCTTATTTCCCTTGTTGTACTCGCAATCAATGCCTAATCTGGATTCCTATTTTGATGTCGTTTTCTTGATTTTTATGCGCTTCCAAGTTACAACTTGTATCGTACTCACGCGCAGTGCTTGCTTCATGTCTTGACGTACGTGCCTCACTTGACGTGCCATGCCCATGCACATATATGCAAGATGCATTTGCGTCGTGATATGGAGGCATATCGTGCGGCATAATCGGCACGATTGCCTTCATTATGCGTCCACCGTATGGAAATTTTCTTATCTGGAAGTGGTTTACTGGCGTCGAAAATAAGAAGAACTATTTAGAAAATGATAACAAATTATTATAAGAACATAATACCTAAATAGAACACATATTTAAAAAAACTAGTATTAACAGAGCACTAGAATTTTCTAAATAAGTCTTACACAGACATACAGACGCCGAGAACTCAAGGAGTTCAAGGTGCGGAAAAAGCTGAGACAACACGGATACTACGCAACACCACGACAAAGATGAACTAAAAGCTTGGTTCTTTCCATATCGGAGTAAAAAACAAAAAACCAGGTACCATGGCCTTGAAATGATCGGGTCTGACTTTGTACATGTGCTCGCACCAATTCCACCACACGCTACCACCTTGGCGCCCACTACTCTCTCAGTCCTCCTAGTTTCCTTTCATTGATTCTTCAGCCTGCCACAAGTCGGGGTGCTTTTTTATTGTGAGTCCCCTAGCCTCTCACGACTTTGAAAGCGGTTTGGAATGCAAATTCACTGTCCTTTTCCGAATCGTGATGCTTTCCTTTTGTAAGTAGTACCAGGAGATTCACGAATGATCATCCAGCAATAATTTGCCAGTATATTCACAATAGATTTCTCTTGATATCTTTTCCCCATAGTGGCAATATCTTAGTGAAACCGCTCACCCTGTTCATCGCTGACAGCTCCTAGATTTGATGGAAAAAAATCCAAATGAGAATGCAGAAAATGAATTTTCAGAGACATGTTACACCCAAATTCTTTATAAGCAATCAGCAATTCCTTGATAATCTTTTTATACTTAGGATCCTTTACATTAGCTAAAAAGCCTGTAGAAACTGCTTCGAAAGCATTCGAAGCTTTCCTTTCTTTTTAATTCAATGTACTTTTGAAGTTGCAATCTTTAAGAATAGCCCTTATTTCTGGTCCATTGAGAACCCCTTCGTTCAGCTTCGCTTCACTCAGTCCTAGGTGTATCTTCTTTAGATAACAAAATCCGGGCTTATCTTTCTTCATGGCTTTTATTAAGCTTTTTGCTAAGCCTAACTTGATATGGAGCAGCGGTAAAATGATTTTTTCAGTATCTACAATAGGTTTTTGGATAATATTCTATTGTCCTATAGAAAAAGCCCTGCAGAAAGGCCAGTCTTTCTTCACATAATCAAGATTTCTACCACGGCTGTTCCATTCGCATAAGAAACAACTATGTTTCGTAAAACAAAGTTGTAACCCACTAAGAAGAGCAACAACTTTGAGGTCTGAGCATATGTACCAATTGTGTTTCAAATACTTTATTCTCTGCAAAACAATTTTTATATTCACATAGGTTTCTTTCATAGCTCGCAAATATGACACTGAAACTGAAGAATATTCATTATCGTTATGTAGGAGTACAGCTTGCAATCCAAATTTGGAAGAATCTATGAATAGACTCCAATTCTCTAGCCTGTATTCTATTCGCAGAGCTTCCATCAAACCCGAAATGTCGTGACAATAATACAAGTCATCATCCTCACTGAAAAACTCAGAAAATGCTTTTTCGCGACATTTAAGGAAAGACGTTCTTGTATCTGTTTGCAGTAAGTTCCACTATTTCAATCAAGAGCCTAGAAGTTGAGATTTGACATTAGTCAATTCTAGATCTCTGCAAAGACTATTCAAATCTTTTGACCTATCACCTTGGCTCCACTGAATCTAAAAGTGCAGATACTTCAGTTTCAATTTCTTCATCTTACATTTGTCCACATTGATCTTCTATAATCATTTCAGAATCTTCGTATGCAGACTCTTTCTCTTGTTCTAGTGGGATAGGTACAAGAAGAATGTCACCATGAGGCAAGAGACGTTGTGCTGAATTTAGATCAGTATAATCAACTTTTCTCTTCTTGTATCGATTAATGCCTAAAGACAACTGTGCCAAACAGAAATAGCAATCATCTACATGATTTTGTGGTTCCTTCCAAATCATGAAAACTGCAAATTTCAATGATACCGGAGCACCTTTTAACCAGCCGAGCAGATATCACAAACAATATGGTTAACAGTAATTTGGTACATAATTCTTATCCAAATTAGCAACTTCACGACTGAAGTATAATCTATATGCTTTTTTTACCGTAGAGATCATGATTTTCTCTTGTCCTTTCAGCATAAATGAAGCGCATAAATAGCAGAAAGAGTTTGGACGATTCACGCATTTTCGGTGCATTGTGATCAAATACAAAACATAAATCAAATGAATAGAATTTAAACCAAATGAATGGATGTTCTTGACAACTTTATATAGTAAATCTATCACATTATAACTCGAGAGAGTGAATTAAATGACGCGATGATAATTACGTAATCGCTTCTATAAAATAAAATACCTGAGAACAATTGAACGTCAGAACCATTGAGAGTGGGAACAAATGAGTATCAGCCAATAGAGCTTGAGCGAAGAAGTCAAACATTATTGGAATTTGTAGGCCCAGAATACGTTAACACTTTCGTGGAGCAATTAAGCATCAGTAACTACACTCCACAGAGAAAATATAATAGTGCTAATATATATGTATGTGGATCAGAAGAATGCAAAAGCATGAAGGTACCGAGCTATAAAAGGAATAAAAATCGGTTACAAATGTTCGAGAGAGTAAATAAAACAGGACCAGAATGATGGTTCAGGAATGCTCATGCAAAACAACTGGAAGTTAAAACAATTCATGAAAGAGATGGATACTTATAAAATAAGAGGCATGTTAAGGGGCGGAGAGCACAGAAAAAACATGAGTTCATTTTTTATACGTATCAACTTGAAGGCATGTGAAATGATATAGACGGTGGCACCCTCTAAAGAGTTAATATTTTTTTCAGTTCAAGTTGACACGCTCCCACGATTCTAGTCGAAATCACGTTCTTTCTTTGAGATCAGCGAGCGCCAAGGTGGAAGCATGTGGTGGAATGGGTACGCGCATATGTACAAAGTCTGTTCCCAACTATTTCAAGGTCATGGCACCTGGTTTCTTTTTTGCTCCGAAAAGGAAAGAACTAAGCTTTTATTTCATCCATCTCAGAAGGTTATATTGGTTCGCGTTAAATTTGTACACATCTTCAAAATCTGTCACTGGATTCGAAATTCTCCGGGAAAAAACCTATTGAAATTAGTTATCATTGGTCAAGTGGCAAAAAAAAAGTTCGAAAATGTCGGACAGTGTAGTTGATTATAATTTATGGTGTAAAATACAGCAAGTGAAATTATATAAGTTTCAGGGCTGTACACTACAATTTAGTCTTCCAGTTTCGATTCATGCCGGCGTATGACGCCAAGAACTTGATAGTCTTTTCATAGAGTAACATAACGACTTGCAAAACTTAGTACTGTAAATACCGACTTTTCGTGAATTTTGGGCAAATTTGGAAATAGTTTTTCTAAAAGCAAGACACCTTTGGAAAAAATTTAACACGCAACATAGACATATACATCGAAATAGTTGTGATTCCCCGAAATCCTGCGCTGTTTGCACTTGTTTTATATGTAAAAAAATATTGAAAAAGTGATAGCGATTCCGGAGCTTTCACTTTTTCGACCCTTTCTTAGAAATAAACATTAATTGCAGTATCGCAAGTGGATGAGTGTCGAGGCACAGTCAGAGCGTAGGACAAAGCTATATAAATAATTATATAAAGAATACTACCTTTCTGGGAAATCATCTGGGATTTGGCATCCACCATTTTGAAATCTAATTATTTAAAGTGAATTTTGGAATCAGCTAGCCTAAAAATCCTATGATACTGGATTTCAGCACAAAATCAGCCTTAACATTTCATTTCTTTGGGAGATATGGAGGGGAGAAGTAATATAAAAAATGGGTTTTTCTCGAAAACGGCTAAATCGATTTTGACTAACATAATATATGTTGTAGCAACCAATAAGATTACTTATAGAAAAACTTTATAATTTTTGGATAAAAAATAGGGGTAAAAAATGCTTTCAAACTTTGAATTTTTTTTAAGGTTATGTTTTTGAGGTACACCCCCATTTTTTTTATCCAAACCAAACCTTGAAATGTCTACTTCAACATACATTTTTGTCGAATTTTTCGTTGTGGTGCGTCATGGCGAAAAATAATTAAATTCATGCATGCCGCACAGCACACAACACACTCTCGCTCCAGCCGGTCACATTGAACTCCACTGTTTGGTTGACACTTTATTAGTCTAACTAAGCGGTCGACTGGGATAATGGTGCACTTTTCTTTTGAGGAATAACTTATTTTTCATTTCACTTGTACATAACATTATGAAAAACAAAAATATATTTCTAAAAATGCAAGTACACTAATATTGAATCCAACTGTTCAATCTTATTTTTTGATCATTTTGTCAACCTCTCTAATCTGTTCATGAGAACCTATTCGTCATTTCATCATTCTCCTTATAAACTGATTGATTCGTATTTACGATGCATTTAATATCTACTGAAATAGCACTAAACGTATGCCCTAAAGTGTTTATTATATTCATTTTAAAGGTCTGTCCTGTTTTTTTATTTTTTATTTGACAATGTACTTTTAAGAGAAGTAACGAATAAAAAGAAACATTTAAAAAATGAAACTGAAGCTAATGATTTATCTTCATCTTTAAAGAGAATAATAGTCATTTATGACATTTTATGTAATAAATGTCGAATTTGCGTTTATAAAAAGAATCCTGGAAAAGATGCTAAGCTTGAAATTGAAAAAGACCCTCCCTCTGACTTCGAAACCGATGATTTATACTTCGAAATTAAATGCAGACCAAAGGAAGAAATTGTCAATGAGGAATGTGTTGAAATACCTATTCAGCGAACTGTGGCTATGCACAAATATTGTTGTATTTGTTCATTGTAAAGTAATCTGGCTAGGACTCCTGAAGAAGCTCGAATTACCGCATATAATAAGAGAAAAATCTATATACCAGATGGAAATCGGTGTTGTAAAAGTCACTTAATAAAAAATACAATTTATGAAGAAGATCTTGGACTCCCGAGGGTACACTCTAATACAGCAAGTGTCACAGCTTTAGAGTTATCTAAAGTGATGGGAACTCTGTCTAGAAAATGTGATTCGAAATTATCGGGCAAAGTCAGCGAATATAGCACTCTTTGTCTTCCTCTTTAAGTTAAGGATACGAAACTCTGATTATATGATAACTTCTATCTTACAATTAAGGGATGAACCTGTTTTTTCAGATTATATTAATAGTATTATAAAATCTTTCGACAATGACGTCTTATCACTTCGCTTCGGTATACATTCTGTCTTTAGACATGATCTACTTCAGAAACACATAACCGAAATGGCAAAAAAATTATTTAATCTGAATCAAAATTTATTTTTGATACGCGATATCACGTATGCTCCTCATCAAAAAATCACCAAAAACGAATATCAGAGGAAATATTATTCTGTCAGAATGAGGTACCTCTTTGAAAACCTTTCACTGTGTGCACGACTGAAAGTTATGTTATTGACATGCTTGGACCATATTATGCTAGCGAAAATGATGCGGAAGTTTTAAAAAGTGTCATTGACGATCTAAATAGTTTGCGTAAAATCCTAAGAGGTGATGTTTGCGTAGTTGATCGTGGTTTCCGTGATGTAAAAGAAAAATTAGAGGATGAGACTTTTAAAGTATTGATGGCTGCTCTAAACGGCAAGAGGAAACAACTGTCCAAGGAAGAATCCAATGAGTCTCGTTTTGTCATTAAACTTCGGTGGGCAGTTGAATTCGTATACGGTGTACATAAATAAAAATATCGCCTTTTGGACCATAAAATCAACAACAAGCTCATACCGAAAATTCGAATTTATTTCAGAATTTTGTCGTTTCTGAACAACACTTCTGGAAAAAGGTTTCATTCTGCCGATGACACTTTCGATAAAATTCTACAGAGAATATATAATGAACAAAGAGGTGCAGAATACTTTAGCAACTGAGAAAGAAAAAAATGGTAAGCTTCGTCAGAAGTTACCTTTTAAAAGTGTTACATCCGATGACATTTTAGATTTCTCAGAAATTATGGAAAGAGATTTGAAGATCCTATTCATCAGTTCATACCAACTGAGCCAATCACACACCAAAAAGCACCCTTTTTGTGAGAGGCAAGGGGACTCACACTAAAAAAGCACCGTTTTCTGATAGGCAAGGGAACTCACGCTCGAAAAACACCCCATTTTGTGAGGGGCGAGAGAACTCACACTCGAAAAGCACACCATTTTAAAAAAGGCGAGGGGCCTCTCACTCAAAAAGCACCCTAATAAGGAGTTCAACATCGTACTGCGACCTTCTCGTGGTAAACTCTGGAAACTATAATTTATATAGGCTAACTGTAGGCGATTCTTAGTTAAATACTTTATTCATATATAATACTAACATTCTTTTGCCATTTTTTTTCTATTATTATTTTTCAACTACTTCGTTTGGTGTGTCACGTAATACCAGAGCTATCATAATTTCACTATAGGGTAACGTTTTAAAAATAACTAATAACTAATAAAGTGTCAACCAAACAGTGGAGTTCGATGTGCCCGGCTGGAGCGAGAGTGTGTTGTGTGCTGTGCGGCATGCATGAATTTAATTATTTTTCGCCATGACGCAACACAACGAAAAATTTGACAAAAATGTATGTTGAAGTAGACATTTCAAGGTTTGTTTTGGATAAAAAAATGGAGGTGTACTTCAAAAACATAGCCTTAAAAAAAATTCAAAGTTTGAAAGCATTTTTTACCCCTATTTTTTATCCAAAAATTATAAAGTTTTTCTATAAGTAATCTTATTGGTTGCTACAACATATATTATGTTCGTCAAAATCGATTTAGCTGTTTTCGAGAAAAACCTATTTTTTGATTTTACTTCACCCCTCCATATCACCCCAAAAAATGAAATTTTAAGATTGAAATTTCATCCTACAATGCAAAGTGGCGAACACAATAGAATCTAAGATTAAGTTTACGTTTTTATGATGAACGCAGACACAGATATTGTGAGTTTCACATGCTCTAACTTGATTTTGATGTTCTTTCAATATATACATATTTTTTATATTATTTCAAAACATATTCATAAGCAGAACCCAGACTGAAGCATGTTATGGGAGCAATGCAGTGTAGCCAAATCAGAAAACCCTCTGGCGGGTGTGGAGTAAGAGCGCTGCATGGAGGAAAAGTGAACGTAGGTAACAATCGAAAATCGTTGCCCATTATGTTTATTCAATTTTTGACTGCACAAACGACGATTTCGTTGCTTAATATACGTTATGAATACGTAAATGTCAATTTCTTGTTTTATTACAGGTGGACGAAACATATATTTATTAAAAACGTACCAAGTCATATATTTATTCCTGCAGGAATTTTTTTCGTTTTAATGCATTTTCATAGCAATGCGCGATGAAAATATGTAATTTGTGAAGCCTAATTTCTGTTCTAATATGGTATACAAACTTGTCAGATTCCCACAAGATTCTCAATTATGTTCTGAATATCCTTTTTTTATAGAAGTTCAATATCAATAAATAGTTCTTACAGCTCAGTTGGATGTGCTATTAGCATGACAGCAAAAACATTAGTTCATATAAAAACATTATGGATGAATAAAGCTTTCAGACTTGTTAAGACATCTCACTGAGAAACCTACACTAATAAAGGTTTTTTTATTTCTGGAAAACATTTTTTTCCTAACCTTCTAACAATAAACTTTTATCCCTTTTGTAATGACGTAAGATACTCTGCACCCTATTTGAGTAATCCTAAGTCTCTTACAAGATCGTTAAATTCTTTTTGCTTGAAACTTTTGGAAACTCTTATACTTTCATCGTACAGGATGAAATTGTCATTCATTTCAGTCTTACTATAGCTCTTTGTTTCTACTTTCGAATCAACAATAATCACTAGATCCTTTACTGAATAGACTGAACGTGGTATTTCATATTTTATGCTATCGTTGATGTCAATGCTCTCGAATAAACTTTCGATTACGACAGCATTATTGCTTCCGTCAATAATGTCAAACAATTCTGTGGAACATTTCACTTTTCCAATACACCTTTTATCTACACAAAAATAGCAATAAATTAATTATTATTACTCAACTCCTAAAATTTTCAACCTCTCATAAAATGTCGAGTAAGATGCATCGAGATGTTAATCTGATTCACAACTTAGATTCTACAAGTCCCATCTGGTGTGATAATGCATCAATCAATATGAAACTTGTTAACGGTTTATACCAATGTGGTTACATGTGCAGTTTTGACACTTTTAATTATAAATACACGGAAAAAAGGCTGGCACGTGGTTTGTTTCTATAGGTACAAGCACAATGCTGGAGCATAAAACGGTATTAGTCCCTCGATAAGGGATGTCTCCTGTGCAGCTTTTAGAGAATAGATTCACCGGTGCAAGTGTTGTACGGAGTACAAAGTTGAACTGTTATTTCTGTTTTGGGTTTGGTACAAGATCGTGCCGCACGCGAGGGACAGCAGATGTTCCTTACTTTGGCACAAATACGAGTATTCGCCTTGAATCAGGATAGCTTTTTCCTCTGACCTAAAATACAGCTGATGTACTGTAGATGGTGCAAACGGCGTGCCAGAATTTACTCTGTGTATAATTACTCAAAACATGACATTGAAGTATGAAATAAAGACGTAGGTCGCTGCAAAAGTTTTTGGTAAGTTTTGATAAACTTGTGCATTCTCAAAAATCATTGAGAAAATGCATTTTTTCACTCCTGTTTTTCTATGTCATGAACCACTTCCATATATGCTTCAATAACCTCATCTGATGGAAAGTGACGCTCATGTAACTTTTCTTTTATCAGGGAAAACAGATAATAGTCACCAGGGTTCAAATCAGGCGAAAAAATGGATGAAGCAGAACTCGGGTGCACTCGTCCGCCAAAAAATTCACAGTTTTGAGGGCGATGTGTTAGGAAGCATTGCAATCATGGAGAAGCATTTGAATCTTCTGTGATTTGGCGTGCCATGGTTGCGTACGTTGGTTTTCAAGAACAATAGTGGTTAGGTGAACATTTATCTAGAAGAAAGAAACAATCATCTTTTTTTTTCACTGCAAGACTTTTGTACCTTGGTCGGTGGTTCATCGTTTCGAAAGCAACAGACTGTCGATTGCTGTTATGTTTCTGGGTTATAATGATAAAGCCAGGTTTCGTCACCCGTCACGATGCTGTAGACGTCTTTAGCTTTTCCATCTTCAATTTTTTTTTACATTACTTGACACCAATCCACACAAGCAGCTTTTTCCTTCTCAGCTAAACCGTGGGATATCCATCGAACATAGGGTTTCTTAATCTGAAAATACTCATCTAGGATGATGTTTATAGCAATTGACAAAATTTCTAGAGTTACCTCTATTTAACGATAAGTGATATGTGGGTCTTCTGTGATCAATTTTCGCACAGCCGCAACGTTTTCATCCGTCATCGAAGTGTGCGGATGACCTGCACGAGGTTCGTATTCTAGGGATTGGCGTTCCCTTCCAAATTCCCCAATTTACTGTTGCTCTTGAAGGGGCACACCCCTCAAAAGCAACAGTAAGTTGCGGTGAAGCATTTATACAAAATAATTGCACGAAAATCAAGTCTGGTGAGATCCATAGTGCTTGTTGCTCAATGCAATAATGTGGACCAGTCTTCCCCCATTTCATATTATACCATTACTACAATCTTTTATATGCATCTTTATATATCTTTATTATATTGTATATTATTATATGCCGCATACTATGTGAATTGACTTTATTTTATTTAAGCCGTGCTAAAAACTTTTGCAGCTACCCATGTATGGTTAACAATACTCTGAAGTTTTAATAAAGGCAATGCAATACTTTAAAAATTTTATATCGTTCGACTGCCATAGGTTTCACTATAATTTTTCACATCGATACATACCTATTAACATTTTGACGTTGCTCAAAATATTCATACTCAGTATCAGGATAGGGTAAATTATCATCTTCATCTTTCCTGCATTTTCGACCACATAAATAGCCCGTAACAAAGCCGACAAAAAGAGCTGACAATGCGCCAGCAATCACAGCCATTATTAGAGTTTCCACAGAATACTGCGGTGTTAGGGAGTCCGTTGCTGATACTTCTGGTCCTGGAATAAACAAATCAGTTAAAAAAAGCAATCTTCAAATATATTTAAATATGAATCTCGAATGATTAATTGTTTGAACGTAATAAATAAGGAGCACTTAATCCTTGCCAAGCAAGTTTGTTTGTCAAACGGAAAATGCTTAATCTTTTTACTCTACCACATGACGATACAATAATATGCTTACTTGCTGTTTACCAAGCAAAAAACATATTGTATCATAATGTCCAGAGTGAGTGAATAATAAATTTTTCTGTTTGTCAATCAAGCTTTCCTTCCAAGATGTTAATGTTTTTCTGTGACATTTCTAAATTGCTCCAATTTTAAAAGTCATGTCTTTTGATCTTCTTTATATGTTAAGTATTACTGCCCATTGAACAGAAGTTTTCCAATCAATTTATAAAC
The DNA here is from genome assembly GCA_030998225.1 of Diplolepis rosae. Taxonomy (NCBI): domain Eukaryota; kingdom Metazoa; phylum Arthropoda; class Insecta; order Hymenoptera; family Diplolepididae; genus Diplolepis; species Diplolepis rosae. The sequence continues at coordinate 5,320,642 of JAPYXD010000250.1, read as the reverse complement.
TTCTGCGATCATCCCTTATAAAACTATACGGGGTGTAATTTCCATCTCCTACACAGGCTCCAGTATCATCAAATGACCAAAATTTTGCAACAGGGGGGTGGGGATCACATTATTGCTAGGACTAGCCTGTGCATTATATCAGTTCAAACCAGTGTCTCCAGAACGTGGGATTTTTCGGCCCCCACCACGTTCCCATCTGGGAGAAACACATGCAAACGTGGCGTGTCAGTGTGTCGGCTCTGCTACACGCTGCGGTCACCAGCTTCGTGTAAAGCCGAAGGTGCACGAAGACGGACTTCGTTACAAAGCTTGAGTTTTCAAGTTATTTTTAGATTTCACGCTTTCGTTTATCGAGTCGAAATTAAGAATTGTATTTTTCTCGAGTACGTGCAAAAGAGGCGCGAAGCAGACGACGAATTTGAATTTACGAAGTATATAGTTCAAGAAATAACACTTTTCTTCAATTTCTTGAAGAAAGTCTGCATGAAATAAACATCAGTATGATCTTGGAAAATTTCATGAGGATTTCAACACTTCAAAAATAAACTTTCAGTGAAATTTAGTGACAATAAATGTATAAAATTTGAATCAATATATAATTTTCCATTCAAATTTATATACTTCTTACTAATTTTGTACATTTAACAATTTTTCAATTAGAACAATATTTTCTATCAAGATAAAATGAACATAAAATTCAAGTTCATAATTTATATTTTCAGTTATATGTTAGAAATATTTTCATCTCACATTTTTGTAGCCTAAGCACAAACTTTTCATTCCAAAACTTAAAATCTCTACGGAAATGGAAAATTGTCTAATAGCAGTAGATAAATTAAAAAGCTAAAATATGTGTTTATTGGTATTTCCATATTAACATATAAATATCAATCAACTTTAAATTTTACATAAAAATGTTCGTTCGAAGTGTTCAAATCTTGTTACAATTTGACAAGATTTTATGGAGGAGTGCAATCTTTTGGATGAAATATTTTGTAGTTCTTAATTTGTCTGTCCGTCTGAAATCGTAGTAAGATTTGAACAGTAAACAACAAATTTTCCAATAGAATTCAGGATCAATAATAATTGATTCAGGAAATACTTCAACTCTGTAGAGCATTTTCGTATTTCGAATTCAAAATGTGTGCTTAAGCCACAAAAAAGTAAGCTGAAAATGTAGATATAAAACTAATTATGTCATGTTTATGTCTTCTTAATGGAAAATACTTTGCATATAATTCTCTAATTCGATATTTTTTTAATGTATGAACATTCAAGAAATTGATAAATATTCCATCTTTTTATAGGAAATAAAAATTTCCGGATAATGCTGTGATTGAGAAAGCTAAAAATTTGTCAAATATTGATATAAATTGCAATTTTACAATTGCATTATTTTTCAAATATTTTAACATCTCTTCAATCTTGATAATTCTTACAGAAGTTTATTTCATGTGAGTGACTTTTTCTTTTTCTAATGAAAGATTTCGTAATTCTAAATTCGGCCCAATTCGTAACATTGTAAAATTTTAAAATTAAAATTCTACGCATAGGATACAAAAACATAATATGAAAATACTTTTATTACAGAATTTTGAAATATACAAGTTGACCAATTTTTAATCGAGTAAATCGGCTACTTTAAGCAAAAAATTATGTTAAAAATATTTTATCAAAAAAAATAAGACACATTAAATTACGGTTTAAAATCCACATTCATAGATTGATGGTAAAAGCAGTTTAAAGTTGTTTAATCTTACGTTTTAGTGACGTATGCACAGACTTTTAATCAGATAAATGAAATGCTTTATAGAAAGTCAAAATTTTCTTATTACTGCACATAATCAAATTTATAAAGTAAAAATATTTTTTAATTGATGCTTTCACTCAATTCTTTAAACACTCATTAATTGAAAATTTTACTCAAAATTTAATCTTGCAGCGTTTCAATATTCCCACAATGTTACAAAATCTTATTAATCATTATTTTAGTCGAATTATTTTCAAAATATTTAAAAAATAAATGTAAATATTTTGATTAAATACTCTGTCTATGTTTGCATTTGACTGATCTTGCAAAATTGTTGAAAGTTTTGAATACCGATAGAAGAAACTTTAAATGAAATTTTATGTCCATAAATGCTTAAAGTTCTATATAGAAATATCAACTACAACATTCTCAAATTTTATAAATAAACTACTAAATTCAAAAAGTTTCGGATTTTTTTAAAAACTGTACAAATTTCAAATATGAATCAGTCAAAATCTACTGATTATCAGTGAAATTTGACTGATTTAAATAACTAAAAACAGGTTACTGTGAATCAGTAAAATTTCACTGATTACTTCAGTGAAAAGTAACTGATTTAACAGTGAAAAATATTGTTTCCACTGATGATTCAGTGAAAAGGCAAATCACTGATTCAATCAGTGAAAATTTGACTGATTCAGATTTAGAGTGTATACAAATTTCAAATATAAAGTGTACTCTGTACATTAATCAAACAAATTTAGAAGATGAATATTTTAATAAATATTCCTAAATATTATTGGAATATGATACATATCGATTTAGAAAAACTTCTTCAAAGTACTCAGACATTTTTCTTATTTTACGACATTTTTGCACCATGTTTGACCTTTGGGTAGGACTCAAGAAAACAATTGTAGACATACTTTCATTACTTAGTAAAATACTATGAAGACTTGCTTTTTAAATTAAAGCGAAAACTTTTAAAACCTTTAACAATCGGTTGCATATATTCTGCTCTAATCTTGGACGCAATTAGAGAAATAGGTTTTTTTGCTTTTTTTAGATCTAGTTTTTGCCTTAAACATAAAAGAAAGAAAACACATTTGAAATATTAAAATAAAAAAGCTGGTTCATTCTTAGAGAATCCCAAATATTCTGAAATAAAACTCCTTTCCACACCACCACGGAGGTAGAGTTTACTAGTAATAGTTCAATAAATTTTATGTACACTTTCAAGGCACATCGTTTTTCCTTTTGCAAAAATTTTTAAAACTTCTAATTTTTCAAGTAATTGGGAGAAGTACATTTAATAAAAAAAATTGTTTTCTCTACTTCCACTCGCGCTAGCTTAACAAATTTTCAGAATTTTACGATTTTATTAATATTGTATTAAGTGTCTACATTTTCTGAAACTATCTACAGGAGAAAAATTTTAATACTTTAGTAAAGAAAGTTTTCTGAAAAGTTGTAGCTCAATCAGATTAATAGCCAAAAAGTTACCAATGTTTTAAATCGCAAACGAACGGTATAGAGGTCAAATTGGAGACGAAAACAAATAATAATAGCAACCTTCTTTTGTTTTCTTCTAAGATATACTTGATTCTCACTTTATGCGTTATTTGACAAGGCAAGAGTGTGGATTCTTCATATTTATTATCGTAATTCCTTATTGAAAACGGCAAAAGTAAGAATATTATATTATTATTTGGTGATACGTGAGTGCTCTTACGTACGTTATTGTTTGATGCTTGTGGGTAAGTTTATTTTGTGAAACTTAATTTGTGTGCAGATTACAAATTATTCACATTCGCTCTTGACCACCGTTTGAACTCTGGTTCAAACGAATGTCAACCCGCTAGAAAAGTCATGAAAAATGCAAAAAACTTTCAGTAGGGATGGTTTGAGGAATTTCCGTCGTGGAGATAGTGGGTGGTTACATTAGCAGATGAAACAAGATTTCATTGCAAAATTTGCAATAAAACGTTGCTATGTGGCAAATCGGAAATTGAAAAGCATGAAGCATCTTTATCACACAGAAAGAAGCAAGAGTTTTCAAATAAATTAGAATGTTATGGAGTAGTAAGTGAAAATTCTTCTAATGTAACTGCCAATTCTTACAGTGTTGAACCTTGTGTAGCAAGTTCTTCTGCTTCAGAATTCACAAATTCCACGATTCCGGAAAGTGTTACTTTCAAACAGAAAGTACAAGAAGCAGAGATTAGGATTAGTACATTTTTCGTAGAGCATAATTTACCATTCGCGATTTCATCAGAATTGATAGGACTTTTCTAAGATATGGAACCTTAGGTTTTAAAATACGTTAGATTGAGCCACACTAAAATGGTCCTAGTTGTAAATAACGTCGTATGTGCTGCTGAAACTGATCGCATGGCAAATATTTTGCGTATGCAATCATTTTCAGAGTACGAAGACGAAACGACCGACAGGACTCCAGAAAAGTGGGTGTCATTAATGGTTCGATATGTGGAGCCAACGACATTTTCTGTCAGAGTCGAATTGCTCCAGCTTATTAATGTAAATGCTTCGGATTGTTCTGCCTCTAAAATTTTTGATGCGTTCGAAAAAGCATCGTCCGGGCAGAAAATCCCTTTATCTAATATCTGGGCTTTAGCTTGTGATAATGCACAGGTGATGGTCGGCAATAGGTCCTCATTTAAAACAAAATTAAAGGAAAAAAGTCCCCGTTTAATTGTTTTCCCGTGTGTATCGCATTCGTCAGCAATTGTAGCAAAATATGCTTGTGCCACAATCCCAGATGTAGAGGATTTAATCAAAGAGTTGCCAGCTTTTCTTAATGCTAGCTCCAAGCGAACGGCTATTTTTCGATCGATTGTTTTGGAATTAGGAAATGACTATCAAAAAATTCCTAGTCATTCTGAAACTCGCTGGCTTGTCCGCTATCGATGCATAGATATTATAATAAAGAATTGGGAAGTTATTCTTCAGTATCTTATGGTCCTCGTATCTGAGAAGGTAGAGGCCAAAGACTTGTTAGGAAAAATGCAGAATCCTTTGACACTCGCATATTTCCTATTCTTGAAATTTACTTTGAATAGGTTCAACGTATACAATGCGAAACTTCAAAGTCGCGAAACAATGGTTCAGGAACTCCAGCCAAACTCGGCTAAATTCTTCGTATGGATTCTTAGCAGTTACAGGGTTTCCCAATAGGGGTGATATGATTTTGAATGTCCCTATCGGGCTGATTTGAACTGAAATTTTTGACGTCTGCTGTCAGTTGTCATCAGTAAGGTTTGCCATTTAATCATGAGTAGTTTCACGCTTCCACAACGTTTGGAAATTGTCCAATTATTTTATCAAAATTCGAGAAGTTTTGTCGGTGTTCAAAGAGCATATCGTGCAAAATATGGTCGTCATTCTGCTCCATCCGCGCTCTCAATTCGTCGAATAATCGATAAGTTGGAGAGTGAATTTACTCTATTGGATACTAAGCCTAAAAATCGTATGCGTACCGCACGTTCTACACAGAATATAGCCGCCGTACAGGCCAGTATCGAGGAAAACCGTGAATTGTCCGTGCCACGCCGATCTCAGGAATTGGGCCTGTCCAGGATGACTACCTGGCGTATTTTGCGATTGGATCTTGGCCTGCATCCCTATAAGATGATTCTGGCCCAAGAACTGAAGCCTAATGACCATCATTTGCGTTTGCGTTTGCTTGAAACCAATATCCGAGCCGCTATAGCAGCCATACCACCAGAAATGCTCCACAAAGTCATCGAAAATTGGCTTGAACGCATTCGGGTTTGCAAGAAGAGTCTCGGGGGACATTTGGCCGATATATTGTTTAAATCATAAATGGCATAGAATATCCAATATAATAAAATAGATTTCGATCAATTCCGAATGAATATTCAGTGTTTCTTTTCAATTTCAAAACATATCACCCTTATTGGGAAACCCATTATTTGAAAGAGGGTCTTCTTCAACCGAATTTATTCTTTCAAATCATTAGAAATGTTAACTTTGCAGATCCTAGTAATCAAAAGCCGCTTCAAGACATTGCCGTTGGTAAGGGAACGCGAGAATATTTCCAGCAGCAACTTACAAACAAGAAGTTGCAAATAGTAGAAGTTGATCTATTTCTTCGTAATTGCTTGAAACTTTATGTCACAGCAAGCGAAGAAATTCGCAATCGACTTCCTTTTGATGACATCTTTTTGTCTTGCGTTGCTGTTTTCCGGCCTCAAGTAGCTTTCTATGCTGATCGAAGCGAAACTTTTCCTAGGGTCTGGAAAGTTTGCCAAGATTTAGGGTCGTTTGATAGAATAGGTGTACAAAAAGAGTGGGATTCTTTACTCAAAATCAGACAGGAACTCAAAGAAAAGTGGTCGAATTTATCTTTTGACGAAATGTGGTCTAGTATCGGTGTATCTTCGACGAGTACAGGAGAAAAACTTTTTCCAAATTTGACCTCAGTATTGAATCATGTTCGGAGTCTTCCTCATTCAAATGCTGAGGCGGAGCGAGGTTTCTCCATGCTCACGGACGCGAAAACTCCCAAAAGAAATCGCTTAGGAAACAGGACGGTCAACTCAATTCGTGTTACTCGAGCAGCCCTAAAGGCGAGAGCTGAAACAGCCAGAACAACGAGCATCACTTCGAAGCATTTGCAATTAATGACCGAAAATCTATATCAGATGGCAGAAAGTGATAGGGAAAGTGGTTTGTCGCTCTTCGCTCCCGAAGGAGAGGATTAATTCTAATGGCCAAGGCATGGCGTTAATAAATTTCAAACCCATTTCTTACTCACAAAATAATGACATTTTATTTCTTATATCAGAGATACGTTCATTATTCCTTTCTTCGCGTGCCTCGGGTATGGAAATTGTTTAGTTTTAATTATTATTTTGTGAGTAAGAAAACATACTGAAATTGAGTAATATCACGCTTTGGGCATAAGTGAGAGGCAAGGGGACTCACAATAATCAAGCACCCCAAATCATCCCGAATTAATCAAATTTCTTCATTATTTGATTTAAAACAAAACATTTTTGTTCGACGTATACTGGCATTTGATAGAGGCAAGCCTGAAGTACGGGCTACATTTGTTGCGTTTTTTACCACTTTGCTTCATTTTTTTCCTTTTTTCTTTTTGCTTGAAAGCAAAAACCCTTTTCGTTTCGTAGGACGTGGACTAGGCCTGCAGGGGATACCACGTAAAAAAAACGAGCCTTAAACTCTACCTCCGTGGTGGTGTGGAAATGAGTTTTATTTCAGAATATTTGGTATTCTCTAAGAATGAACCAGCTTTTTTATTATAATATTTCAAATCTGTTTTCTTTCTTTTATGTTTAAGGCAAAAACTAGATCTAAAAAAAGCAAAAAAACCTATTTCTCTAATTGCGTCCAAGATTAGAGCCGAATCTATGCAACCGATTGTTAAAGGTTTTAAAAGTTTTCGCTTTAATTTAAAAAGCAAGTCTTCATAGTATTTTACTAAGTAATGAAAGTATGTCTACAATTGTTTTCTTGAGTCCTACCCAAAGGTCAAACATGGTGCAAAAATGTCGTAAAATAAGAAAAATGTCTGAGTATTTGAAGAAGTTTTTCTAAATCGATATGTATCATATTCCAATAATATTTGGGAATATTTATTAAAATATTCATCTTCTAAATTTGTTTGATTAATGTACAGAGTACACTTTATATTTGAAATTTGTATACACTCTAAATCTGAATCAGTCAAATTTTCACTGATTGAATCAGTGATTTGCCTTTTCACTGAATCATCAGTGGAAACAATATTTTTCACTGTTAAATCAGTTACTTTTCACTGAAGTAATCAGTGAAATTTTACTGATTCACAGTAACCTGTTTTTAGTTATTTAAATCAGTCAAATTTCACTGATAATCAGTAGATTTTGACTGATTCATATTTGAAATTTGTACAGTTTTTAAAAAAATCCGAAACTTTTTGAATTTAGTAGTTTATTTATAAAATTTGAGAATGTTGTAGTTGATATTTCTATATAGAACTTTAAGCATTTATGGACATAAAATTTCATTTAAGGTTTCTTCTATCGGTATTCAAAACTTTCAACAATTTTGCAAGATCAGTCAAATGAAAAATTTGACAGAGTATTTAATCAGAATATTTACATTTATTTTTTAAATATTTTGAAAATAATTCGACTAAAATAATGATTAATAAGATTTTGTAACATTGTGGGAATATTGAAACGCTGCAAGATTAAATTTTGAGTAAAATTTTCAATTAATGAATGTTTAAAGAATTGAGTGAAAGCATAAATTAAAAAATATTTTTACTTTATAAATTTGATTAAGTGCAGTAATAAGAAAATTTTTACTTTCTATAAAGCATTTCATTTATCTGATTAAAAGTCTGTGCATACGTCACTAAAACGTAAGATTAAAAAACTTTAAACTGCTTTTACCATCAATCTATGAATGTGGATTTTAAACCGTAATTTAATGTATCTTATTTTTTTTTTGATAAAATATTTTTAACATAATTTTTTGCTTAAAGTAGCCGATTTACTCGACTAAAAATTGGTCAACTTGTATATTTCAAAATTCTGTAATAAAAGTATTTTCATATTATGTTTTTGTATCCTATGCGTAGAATTTTAATTTTAAAATTTTACAATGTTACGAATTGGGCCGAATTTAGAATTACGAAATCTTTCATTAGAAAAAGAAAAAGTCACTCACATGAAATAAACTTCTGTAAGAATTATCAAGATTGAAGAGATGTTAAAATATTTGAAAAATAATGAAATTGTAAAATTGCAATTTATATCAATATTTGACAAATTTTTAGCTTTCTCAATCACAGCATTATCCGGAAATTTTTATTTCCTATAAAAAGATGGAATATTTATCAATTTCTTGAATGTTCATACATTAAAAAAATATCGAATTAGAGAATTATATGCAAAGTATTTTCCATTAAGAAGACATAAACATGACATAATTAGTTTTATATCTACATTTTCAGCTTACTTTTTTGTGGCTTAAGCACACATTTTGAATTCGAAATACAAAAATGCTCTACAGAGTTGAAGTATTTCCTGAATCAATTATTATTGATCCTGAATTCTATTGGAAAATTTGTTGTTTACTGTTCAAATCTTACTACGATTTCAGACGGACAGACAAATTAAGAACTACAAAATATTTCATCCAAAAGATTGCTCTTCTCAATAAAATCTTGTCAAATTGTAACAAGATTTGAACACTTCGAACGAACATTTTTATGTAAAATTTAAAGTTGATTGATATTTATATGTTAATATGGAAATACCAATAAACACATATTTTAGCTTTTTAATTTATCTACTGCTATTAGACAATTTTCCATTTCCGTAGAGATTTTAAGTTTTGGAATGAAAAGTTTGTGCTTAGGCTACAAAAATGTGAGATGAAAATATTTCTAACATATAACTGAAAATATAAATTATGAACTTGAATTTTATATTCATTTTATCTTGATAGAAAATATTGTTCTAATTGAAAAATTGTTAAATGTACAAAATTAGTAAGAAGTATATAAATTTGAATGGAAAATTATATATTGATTCAAATTTTATACATTTATTGTCACTAAATTTCACTGAAAGTTTATTTTTGAAGTGTTGAAATCCTCATGAAATTTTCCAAGATCATACTGATGTTTATTTCATGCTGACTTTCTTCAAGAAATTGAAGAAAAGTGTTATTTCTTGAACTATATACTTCGTAAATTCAAATTCGTCGTCTGCTTCGCGCCTCTTTTGCACGTACTCGAGAAAAATACAATTCTTAATTTCGACTCGATAAACGAAAGCGTGAAATCTAAAAATAACTTGAAAACTCAAGCTTTGTAACGAAGTCCGTCTTCGTGCACCTTCGGCTTTACACGAAGCTGGTGACCGCAGCGTGTAGCAGAGCCGACACACTGACACGCCACGTTTGCATGTGTTTCTCCCAGATGGGAACGTGGTGGGGGCCGAAAAATCCCACGTTCTGGAGACACTGGTTCAAACATGTCGCAGGACGTGACACCTCCCCCCATAGTTCCAGCACAGGGGAGAAGCACCCGCGATCAAATATTCAGAAGAAAAGCAGACTGGTTTTTGTAAACAAAAGACATATTTAAATTCAATTTTATACGTGATGACAATATTTAGAAAGGAACGCTAAAAGTGAATGACGGTATTGTAAAATTCTTTTTCATAATGTATATTATTCGCTTTTGACTAGTTACATTTGAATATTGACACACTTTGTTGAACATAATGATAAATTCTTAACAAGATAATACTAGCTCTTCTTCTATAAATTTGCACGCTGTTTCTGTTTATAATGGTATACATTTGAGATTAGTAAAAGGCTACATTTGATATACTTTTCTTTACTATTTCTACATGTGAGTATACTTGAATATATATTTTGTATATCGATACCCACGTTCTAATATGTCGTATCCGACAAAATTTGAGAAATTGCCTTTTTCTGAAAAATGGATTAATAATAATGTTTTACAGCTTATATTAAAATCTTAGGAGTCAAAATGTTAATTTAATATTCTTAAATAAATATTCTAATATGTCGTATCCCACATGCCGATTTTCACGAATTCTAATATATCGTATCCCACATCCATAGGTTAAGTCAGCGCCAGCGATGTGACAATCAATTTTTATTTTGTGATTAGTCTTAAGTTTATTTAAAAAAATTATTTAATAAAATGAGTAAGAAGGTAATTACAAATAATATTTTTTACAACTCCAATTAAATCTAGAGCATCCGCTGAAACATCTGTTTGTAGATCGACTAAAAATAACTTAAAGTAAATGGCAACAATTACAGGCATTAAAAAAAGTGTTGCTGAGAGATACACACTGCTTCTATGATAATATAAAATATATTGATGATACTGACTCTACTTCTGACCAATCTCCATCAATAAAAAATTTGGAAGTCGAGAGTAAAAATATAAAGGTAACTGAGAAGACTAAGAGTAAGAAACGAAAAGCTAATTTACTTAATCTTGAAGTTAAAAGCAAAGTACTGCGTACTAATAATAGATTTAAAAAACCTGAAGATAATGATATAATTATAAAAAAAATTGTAATAATACCAGGCGAAAGAGGACAAGAAATCTTCAACAATCTCAGAAAGAAAATGTAGCTGAAGTAAAAAAAAAAAAAAATTAAGAGTACTAACAATGAAAAAAAAATGTTTCAAGCAATATTAAAGATAGTAAAAATAAAATGTATCAACAATGTTGTGTTATATTAATTATGAATTATACAATACAAAATAAGAAAGAAAAATGTTATATATGAGATGATTTCTTTCTGAAATACATTTTAAATTTGTTCTTCTTGCGTAACCTCCAATCCTAATGACAATATATCGTATCCCACATAGACAGTAAGATCAATATATCGTAACCCACATAAATATAATAAGATTTATTTAAATAATTTTTTTGGCCTTAATTATTATTATTTACGCATTTTTATGAACGAAGAAAACAAACATTTGTTTACATTTTTTTATTTGTGCTAGCAAGACGTTTTTATGGTTTCCTGAAAAATTTTCAAAATATGGGATACGACATATTAGAACGTGGGTATCGATATATACTTGAGAAATTTCAAATTTTTATCACTTTATATTCTATAATACAATATAAGATAAATAATTACGTAATATCGCATATAAAATGTAAGTTAAAAATATTATAAACTAGTTGCAATGTTCAGAGATTATTTTTCACCCAGTGAATAAGGGAAGGGGAGGCAAGGGGAGAAGCCCATCCTGGAAGACAAGACGACTCAGGAAAGACAAGTTTCGGGAACATCTTGAAGAAACTAGGCTGATAGAAGAGCTTGGTTGGGCTAAGTCTGCTGGATCGTTGAAGGACATTGTGTGGGCGGCGAAGCGGAAAGTGGTCGCAGCATGTGACCACTCCATGCCTCGCCGCGGACACGGGCGTGCCGGGGACTCGATATACTGGTGGAACGACCAGTTGTCTGTCCTGCGTCGAAAATGCCTTACAGCGCGGCGGAGATTTACCCACTCAAAGGGCGATCCTCTGTTGCGCGAGATATGGAAAATAGCAAAATCAGCTATGAGGCAAGGCATTAAGAAAAGCCGACTTCAGTGCTGGAAAGACTTGATCGGGAAATCGAAAAGGACCCATGGGTTCTCGCCTTCAAAATAGTCACTAAAAGATTGGTGACTAGAAGAAAGACCCCGGGCCTGGATAATCCCGATCGAGTCAAGTACATTGTGCGGAGCTTGTTTCGACACGTAGAGCCGTTTCAAAGATAGTACCGAAGTTCTTGCGTGAATCAGCGCGAAGAACTCTTCACTCTCGAGGAACTAAAGAGAGCGGGTGGGAGGCTTAAGGCAAATACAGCGCTAGGGATCGACGGGGTGCCAAACGAGATTCTCAAAGAGTTGATCGGGGCATACCCGCAGAACATCCTGGAAGTCTTTAACTCCTGTCCTGCTGAGGAAGGTCAACAAACCTCTAGAGGATGCCTCATCCTATACACCTATTTTCCTTTTGGATACAATAGGGAAGCTTCTGGAGGAAATGATTCTACAAAGACTGCGGGGTCACATGGTCGGCGAGAGCGGCCTTTCGGAGAACAAATTTGGCTTTCGGAAAGGCAGGTCCACAGTTGACGCCATCCAGGCAGTGGTGGACTTCGCCACTAAGGCAAGAATAGGAACTGGTAAGCGTAACGGATTCTGCGCGTTGATCAGCATTGACATACGCAATGCGTTTAATACCGCGAGGTGAACAGCTGCATCGAGGCGATCGTGCGGAAAAAGGTTCCAGACTGCCAGTTGCGTATGATAGATGACTATCTGAGCGATAGGTGGGTGATATACGAGGGCGACAAATGGTCTCTCAAAAAAGGGATGACATGTGGCATCCTTCAAGGGTTGTGGGTAGGTCCACTCGTTTGGAACGTCATGTATGACGATTTCCTGCGCATGGACCTGCCTGCTGGCACTATCATCATCGGATCATCGAACGCACTTGTCGTGTACGCCGCTGACGACGTCAGAATTCTGGAGCTGAGGATCAATCAAAGTCTGTGGCGTGCAAAGCGTTGGTTGAATAGCAGATGCATGAAAATGGCCCCTGGAAAAACTTTCGTTTCTAACTGCCCGTTCAAACTTGTTGTCCAATTTTTCAATGATCTTGTCTGAATCTCTCCTTTTTTTTCCTGGTAATCACCTCAATCGTATCCTCGATTCGTTTTATCCATCGTTCTTCCATTTGGGCTTCAGGGATGCTCGGTCCATCCTGTCTCGATAGTTTTTCCATGCCTTCTCTTATCCAGTTTCTTATCAATTTTTCATCCTTCCCTTGGTCCGTTTTCCTTTCCAATGCTTCGATTCTCGACCTAAGTACTCTCGAACCTATGTACTATCCACTCCTTTTCCTATTCATCAAATTCCCGCTTCATTTTTGCTAGTTCTGCTTGCATTATCTTTCAGCATCGGTCGATGCTACTACACTTTATTTCCCGAAATTCCTCACGTACTTTTCCATTTTTGTTCTAATCCGCGTATTTAAACTTCTCAGCTTATTTTTCTACTCAGGCGGTTCTGCTTATCATATTAAATATCAAAACGTAGCAAGCGTTACAAAACCCATTTCATATTCATTTGATGATAGACCTCCAACTCCTCCACTTTACAAAAAAGAAGTTGAGGAAAATACAGACATTCATTTTACTGAAGATCGTAAATCGGAATATATCCCATCAACTTCTGACTCTCTTCCAATTCTATTCGATCAGAATGCTCTTGATGATTTAGTTAGGGATTTAAGTTTACCAAAAGATAATAGACGGAGAGCTGGCTATAGAGCAAGCAACATGTTTCGTTTCATGAAATTTCTTACCTGGCATAGGTTCGATTGCTGCCGACAAAGCGGTACACCAATTGTCAGAAGGCGCACTGGAAGCTTAATGCGTGGGCGGGCGTTCAAACTTGTAAAATTTTCGACGAAAAAAACTGTTTCAGAACACGGCTGAAAATTGGCACACGTATTGAAGAGTATGAGAGGAAGTAGGGAACAAATTGTCAGAAGAGTAAGTGGAAGCTAAAGGGTTGTCAGAAAGTGCCAAAGTTGCGAAAAATTTTGTCAAATTTACATATCTAGGAACATTTTTGACAATTTGCATTTTTATTGTTTACATATAGAATAAACGACGTGCAAACTGTCACAAGGCAAAGTGGAAGAGTCTTTTGGCGCCCGGCGTAACGTCATCGCTTTTCTCTTGATTTTCGCACCATACATATTTCGAATCACTTCTGACAATTAATATGAATATTTATAAACTACTTAAGGAACTATTATTAAAATATCAAGCATATTGAAATATTGTTGATGTTTTTAATAGGCTCTAGGGTCCAAAAAAAATGTATCTCAAAGTTTCATATTTTAAAACGTTTCGACTCAGATTGGAGTCCTCATCAGTGAGAATTTATTTATATAAAAAATACAAAGGGGAAAACCTTAAAAAATTGCACGTGTGACGGATAAACATTGTGGTAAAAATCGATATAACGGGTGTGTATGTGTGGAAGCTGTAAAAACGGTCTAAATAGCTGACTGCACAAAAAATTGTACAGAAAACAATTTTCAATCTACCCTGAGAAAGATTTTAAATACAGTAAAATTGTATAAGTTAAGAAGAATTATTACAGAATAAAAAAGTGTAAAAAACTGTGATCTCATCACAATAAAATACCAACAAACAAAAACTTACCTGTTATTTTGTTAAGCAGCTGGACAAAAAATAAACCAGGAGACCCGAACATTCTAAATAAACCACTGATTGATCCTAAAAAAGTTCTGTTACCTCCGCTTCACATAAAATTAGGATTAATGAAGCAGTTTGTAAAGGCTCTTGATCGCGAAGGTGCATTATTTAAGTATCTTGCGCGACAATTTTCTTAATTCAGTGACGCTAAAATAAAAGAGGGAATATTTGTTGGACCACAGATACGAGAACTGATGAAAACAACAGAAGTTAAAAATGTTATGACAACTGTCGAAAAAGAAGCCTTGATCAGCTTCAAACAAATTATCCAAGGTTTTTTAGGCAACAGCAAAGCTAGAAACTACAAAGAACTTGTAGAAAATATGCTTGAAAAATATCACAATTTAGGTTGTAACATGAGCATCAAAATGCACTATTTACATCTAGATCGGTTTCCAGAAAACTGTGGCGATGTTAGCGACGAGCAGGGAGAACAATTTCATCAGGGTATGAAAGGAATGGAAAGACGTTATCAGGGAAAATGTTCTTCATCAATGCTAGCTGACTATTGCTGGTGTCTCCAACATCATGATCCAGATGTTCATCATAAAAGAATTTCTGGGTCAAGGACTTTACTGAGTAAAAAAAAGAGATTTTATTAGTAAAACTTGAGTTGTATCCAGAAAACACTAGAGACGAGTGAATTCACTTAAATTTAGCACCCCAAACGGTGAGAGGCAAGGGGACTCACGATAATAAATCACCCCGAATTGTGAGAGGCGAGGGGACTCACGTAAATAAAGCACCCCAAAAAGGACAAAATCCTATTACGTCAACGTCGTAGTTCCGTGGTAACGATAAAAATAGGAATTTTCGGAACCTGAGAAATTTAAGGTTGTTTATGCTAGACCAGTAAATTGACTCATGAAAGTTGACCATCGTAATACACAGAAAAAACTTCGCATATTGTACACATGCATTCGTACTCAGTGACTCAAAAAACTCTCAAGTACAGAATTTTAGAGACCAATATTGTTTTCCCCGTAAATTTCAGTTCGCCATTTTAAAACGGCCGGGCATCTTGTAAATGAAAATGTCAATCTTGCGACCCCATTTTCGTAATCAGCAATTCTGAAACCCCCGAGTAAGAATTTTAAGAGAGCGAAATCATTTAATTTCGTAAATTTCGATCCGCCATTTTGAATCCGCCATCTTAGAAATGGAAATGTCAATTTTATGATTGTAAATTCTTATTCACAGACCATCAAAACCCGCAAGCACAAATTTTCAAGATATATTTTTGAATGCAGAATGGTATGCACCAAAGAGTTAATGTGAATGCTCACAAGGTTGTTCGGATAAATGTCAAAACTTGATATGGCTCGCTAAAAAATCGCTCGTGACTATTCAATAGCTCATTTTGAACGGAAAGAATAGTGCTGAATGATGATATTCGAGAAAAGAACCAAAAAAAATTCTTGCGCCCAATACGTAACCTCAAAAGTAGCGAAAAACCCCATTTTTCGAGCACATAATATCAAATATCTCAAAATCCTGACGTGATAGGCTGATTATGATTCTACGTCAAAAATTACTCCAAAAACGACCGCTAGCTCTCCAGCAACAAAACCTTTCAATCCTGTGTTATCGACCACACGCTTGCCGCGCCCCGTCGCCTCAAGGATAGGCGACTGGTGCGTCATCGAGGTAATAACCTTGGGTGATCACCAGTGCATAGAGTTTAGAATTCAGGAACGGAGTCACCCAGTGAATACGGGAAGGGGCGGAAAGGTGAGGAGCCCCTTCTGAAACACAACACGACTCAGCAAAGACAAGCTTCACGAACATTTTGAAGAAACCAGTCTCATAGATGAGCTTGGTTGGGCAGGGTGTGCTGGATCGTTGGAGGACACTGTGCGGGCGGCAAGACTGAAAGTGGTCGCAGCATGTGACCACTCCATGCCTCGCCGCGGGCACGGGCGTGCCGGGGACTCGATGTACTGGTGGAACAACCAGTTGTCTGTCCTGCGTCGAAAATGCCTTACAGCGCGGCGGAGATTTACCCACTCAGAGGGTGATCCTCTGTTGCGCGAGATATGGAAAATAGCAAAATCAGCTATGAGGCAAGGCATTAAGCAAAGCCGACTTCAGTGCTGGAAAGACTTGATCGGGAAATCGAAAAGGACCCATGGGTTCTCGCCTTCAAAATAGTCACTAAAAGATTGGTGACTAGAAGAAAGACCCCGTGCCTGGATAATCCCGATCATGTCAAGTACATTGTGCGGAGCTTTTTTCCACACGTAGAGCTGTCCCAAAGACAGGACCTAGAAAGAGTACAGGGTCACATGGTCGGCGAGAACGGTCTCTCGGAAAACCAGTTCAGCTTTCGGAAAAGCAGGTCCACAGATGACGCCATTCAGGTAGTGGTGAACATCGCCACTAAAGCAAGAAGAGGAACTGGTAAGCGTAACGGATTCTGCGCGTTGATCAGCATTGACATACGCATTGCGTTTAATACCGTGAGGTGAACAGCTGCATCGAGGCGATGGTGCGGAAAAAGGATCCAGACTACCTGTTGCGAATGATAGATGACTATCTGAGCATACCGAACTGTGTCGACGAGCGCTGTGCTGGTCCTGGCGAGCGTCCCGCCAATAGACTTATCTTATCTCTGATTCCAAAATAAAACCAAGGCATATGAAAATAAGAAAAAAGCCTAGAAATCAAAATCAAAACTCGCCCTTCTTTGGGTCAAAGTATATCCGAGTCTCTAATTCAAAACAGTGCAAATATACCTGCATTTACGGTCCTGCGTCTTGGGCGGACTTGTCTGTCCGCGTCGACCGGGGGAGGAATCTTCTTATTTCTCTCAAGGTTGGCGCGGCTAGTCGGTTTGCCTAACGGGCGTGTGGCCGCGGATGAAAGTCCCGGGCGAACAGTTGACGGAAAAGTAGTACGCGACTTGAAGCTGGAACCAACTCCCCGCGAAGTTTAAAGCTGAAGGGCGGTTCCACGGGCAGTGTATTGGTTCGAGAGAGGTGGTTTTTTGATTTTAACAGGTATGTCTAGACCCGTCCTAGGAGAGTCCTGTACAACGTCTATAAAAGATTTCGCAATTTTGATCCAGAATGAGGTATAGAAATGTAGGGAGAGCTGGTAATACGGGGGTATAAAGACAAAAAGTGTAGACTGTACAGGCAGGAAGACGAGGAGCTCAATCATATTA
Organism: Diplolepis rosae; assembly: GCA_030998225.1. NCBI lineage: Eukaryota > Metazoa > Arthropoda > Insecta > Hymenoptera > Diplolepididae > Diplolepis > Diplolepis rosae. Next base: position 5,302,875 of record JAPYXD010000250.1, on the reverse strand, counting down.
GACAAGGCTGGGCCAGCACTATACAACTCGCTCGATGGGCTGATGATGCGAACGCGTAGCGCAATGTTTTACTAATTTGTAACTAAGATCCTCTAAATATTCCAAAAACAAATTGAATTCAGCCTCTCGCTTCAGGCTGTTACGGACATAACCGATGAACCACGTAATCAATTTATAAAACCATTTTGGAATTGCATCTTTGCACGCATGCTGTTGAACTAAATTGCATGAATGTGACGGGGAGTACATCTTGAGCTCAAGGAGAGAAGGCTTTTTTATTCAAATGAAAAATGTATTTTTATTTACAACCATGACGGCTGCATTGTCTGTCGATGAAGCGAGAATGTTGCCAAACGCAATTTGAAATTTAGTGAAGAACTGTTGAATCTCTTTAAATAACCCTTCCCCAGTCGTGTCAAGTAACAAGAAGCTCAAGGGTTCTGTCCGGAGATCCATGCTTTCTTCGTCAACATAACGAGCCTGCAAAGTCATCCATTTCTTCCTTTGTACAGGCTCAGTAAGTTTATCGATGTTCAAAGAAAATTTATAGTCTTGTGAACTTTTCACGTGCTTTTCATTCTCACTTAAGACGTTATTTACGACGTTAGAAAAGTTTTTAATACGACATGCACATACCTCGAAGATCGATCTTGTTCGACTAATTCGAAACACTTCGAAACTTTTTTACCCTGTGTAAAGTTTATTTCCGTTTGGGATAGAAGTGCAGCAAATTGTAATTCTTTAACTTTCGTGCAATTCTCCAGTGTAAATCCTTCGAGCAGAACGCAGTTTCCCAAGTCACGATTTATATCTAAAGGGTTTTCCAATAGGGACACAACAATTTCGTCTCTTTATATGAACGCACCCTCAAAATTTTTTAATGAATTGTCAATGTCAAAACGTTAGTTAAAGTCAACATTTTAATCATGGTAAAGTTCACGAACCAGCAACGTTTGGAAATTATTAAAAATTACTACCGAAATTCTGAGTCGGTGGTCGCAACTTTAAGAGCGCTTACTTTTTCGGCCGTAATAGTCGTCCCACCCGACAGGCTGTGCGTGCTGTAGTGGATAAATTCGAGACCACATTTACACTATTGGACGTTCCGGTGCCACAAAGGCGTCGTATTTCTCGAAGCGAAGAAATAATCGCATCCGTAAGTGCATCGATTCAAAATGAGCTAAATCAGTCGATTCCACGTCGTTCTCAAGAATTGATCATCGCTCAAACGACACTGTGGCGTATTGTGTGAAAAGATCTTGGCCTACATGCTTTCCAGATTAAATTGACTCAATAACTAAAGCCACTTGATCATTTGAAACGCTGAACAATCGATTTATTGAAAGGCAAATTCGGTGAACGTGTTATCTCGAGAAATGGTCCGGTCGAATGGCCGCCTCGTTCATGCGATCTAACGCCATTGGATTTCTTTTTATGGGGCCATATCAAGTCACTGGTCTATGCCAACAAGTCAGCAACTTTAGACGACCTCAAAGACAACATCCAATGCGAAATTGCCAACTTTCCGGTCGAAATGTGTGCTAGAGTGGTGGAAAATTGGGTCCGAAGAATCGACCGCTGTAAACGGGCTCGTGGTAGTCATATGGCCGATATCGAATTTCATTAATAAAATGTAATGCTTGCACTACACCCACAATAAATTTGATCTCAATATCTCAAATATTTCTGTGTTTTATTCATAGATAAATTGTTATAAATAAAGTTGTTATGTGGATCTTCCAGCCACTTATAGAAACAATTTTGTTTTTTTCAGCTTGTCGTTTTACTCCTTTTTCGATTCCCATTCTTATAACTCAGGTTTTTAGGCGTGCCTAACATAAATGCGTTTTTATTTGCGTTTTAACCTCAATTTTACCAGAAAGCGCACACACAGCACAAACAAATCTGCCATTATTTTTCCAACATTTCACAATGCAGGATCTAATGTCCCCGCCACTTGCTCGCCAAGCGAGTAATTTAGAGTTTAAGATCTCATTTTCTTTATTGTAAATAAAATTTCCATCTTGCTATTGTTGGGCCATATTAAAAAAGGCTCAGCTCGACAAACAAGTAAAATCGCGAAAATGAAAATTAGTGGCATCAAACATTTTAATCATTTGGAATTTCTTCTGCTATTCTCATTTGTAGATTTTGAAATAGAGCGGAATGAAATGGTGTAATGTGGAATTTATGCACTTAAACGCAGTCTCGTACTTGGCACGGATGACTAAGGCAGGATACCTTAGACAGGTTAACTGCGGTAATATAATACAGGGTTTCCCAATAGGGGTGATATGATTTTGAATGTCCCTATCGGGCTCATTTGAACTGAAATTTTTGACGTCTGCTGTCAGTTGTCATCAGTAAGGTTTGCCATTTAATCATGAGTAGTTTCACGCTTCCACAACGTTTGGAAATTGTCCAATTATTTTATCAAAATTCGAGAAGTTTTGTCGGTGTTCAAAGAGCATATCGTGCAAAATATGGTCGTCATTCTGCTCCATCCGCGCTCTCAATTCGTCGAATAATCGATAAGTTGGAGAGTGAATTTACTCTATTGGATACTAAGCCTAAAAATCGTATGCGTACCGCACGTTCTACACAGAATATAGCCGCCGTACAGGCCAGTATCGAGGAAAACCGTGAATTGTCCGTGCCACGCCGATCTCAGGAATTGGGCCTGTCCAGGATGACTACCTGGCGTATTTTGCGATTGGATCTTGGCCTGCATCCCTATAAGATGATTCTGGCCCAAGAACTGAAGCCTAATGACCATCGTTTGCGTCGGGAGTTCGCGGATTGGGCTCTGGAATCAATTGAAAATGATCCCAATTTTCATCAAAAAATCATCTTTTCTGATGAGGCGCATTTTTGGCTCAAGTCTCGGGGGACATTTGGACGATATATTGTTTAAATCATAAATGGCATAGAATATCCAATATAATAAAAAAGATTTCGATCAATTCCGAATGAATATTCAGTGTTTTTTTTCAATTTCAAAACATATCACCCTTATTGGGAAACCCTTTATATACATTGTGAACAACATAGTTTTTTAAAGCATTAAATATGGCGAATTACGTACCAAAAAACACAATTTGCGGAAAGTATTAATTTCTCTTTCAGTTTGAAGAATAGTGATACTGAAAGTCATCGATTGCTTTTGAAAACTTACAGTGATTATGATACTCCGTCGATTGAAACGTGAGGGTACTGGTTTAGATGCTTTAAAAGTGGTAATTTCGCAACAGAGGACAAAAAACGTCCAGGCTATCTGGAGAAGATCAAAGATGATGAATTGGAGACGTTACTCGATGAAGAACCGTGAAAAACGCAAGATCAACGGGCAGAATCATTGAGAGTTGAGTGTCCAACCATTTCTAGACGCTTATATGCATAAGTATGTATAAGTATATGTATAAGTATGTATCTATGACCTTATTAACGATGAAATTTTAATTTACTGCTAACCGGAATTCTCATTAGTTATAAAAACGTAGTAATCAATTTTGAATATATATATATATATATATATACGTATGGATATTTATTTTTATTCATTTGATTAAAAAAAAAAATTCTTGTTACCATAGGAATTATATAGAGTAGGTATAGACTCCCATGGGTACTACTATCTCAAAAATATTCTGGCAAGGTTCAGGAAGGATAGTTGAAAGACGATCTGTTCTCTGATTCCAAAATAAAACCAAGGCATATGGAAATAAGAAAAAAGCCTAGAAATCAAAATCCGACCCAGCACGGGACTGATAACGACTCAAATGTGTAACGAACAGACCACGAACAGAAAACTCGCCCTTCTTTGGATCAAAGTATATCCGAGTCTCTAATTTAAAACAGTGCAAACATACGTGCTTCCGCTCCGTATTTAGATAAAAATACGAGTGCAGCAATGGCATCAATATTGGAATATATAACTCTTCAGCAGAGCACATATTACATTCCGCAATTTGACGGGAAGAATACCCCACTGAAGGAGTTTTGAAAAGACATCTCGAACAGTGTCTCCAGAACGTGGGATTTTTCGGCCCCCACCACGTTCCCATCTGGGAGAAACACATGCAAACGTGGCGTGTCAGTGTGTCGGCTCTGCTACACGCTGCGGTCACCAGCTTCGTGTAAAGCCGAAGGTGCACGAAGGCGGACTTCGTTACAATGCTTGAGTTTTCAAGTTATTTTTAGATTTCACGCTTTCGTTTATCGAGTCGAAATTAAGAATTGTATTTTTCTCGAGTACGTGCAAAAGAGGCGCGAAGCAGACGACGAATTTGAATTTACGAAGTATATAGTTCAAGAAATAACACTTTTCTTCAATTTCTTGAAGAAAGTCAGCATGAAATAAACATCAGTATGATCTTGGAAAATTTCATGAGGATTTCAACACTTCAAAAATAAACTTTCAGTGAAATTTAGTGACAATAAATGTATAAAATTTGAATCAATATATAATTTTCCATTCAAATTTATATACTTCTTACTAATTTTGTACATTTAACAATTTTTCAATTAGAACAATATTTTCTATCAAGATAAAATGAACATAAAATTCAAGTTCATAATTTATATTTTCAGTTATATGTTAGAAATATTTTCATCTCACATTTTTGTAGCCTAAGCACAAACTTTTTATTCCAAAACTTAAAATCTCTACGGAAATGGAAAATTGTCTAATAGCAGTAGATAAATTAAAAAGCTAAAATATGTGTTTATTGGTATTTCCATATTAACATATAAATATCAATCAACTTTAAATTTTACATAAAAATGTTCGTTCGAAGTGTTCAAATCTTGTTACAATTTGACAAGATTTTATGGAGGAGTGCAATCTTTTGGATGAAATATTTTGTAGTTCTTAATTTGTCTGTCCGTCTGAAATCGTAGTAAGATTTGAACAGTAAACAACAAATTTTCCAATAGAATTCAGGATCAATAATAATTGATTCAGGAAATACTTCAACTCTGTAGAGCATTTTTGTATTTCGAATTCAAAATGTGTGCTTAAGCCACAAAAAAGTAAGCTGAAAATGTAGATATAAAACTAATTATGTCATGTTTATGTCTTCTTAATGGAAAATACTTTGCATATAATTCTCTAATTCGATATTTTTTTAATGTATGAACATTCAAGAAATTGATAAATATTCCATCTTTTTATAGGAACTAAAAATTTCCGGATAATGCTGTGATTGAGAAAGCTAAAAATTTGTCAAATATCGATATAAATTGCAATTTTACAATTGCATTATTTTTCAAATATTTTAACATCTCTTCAATCTTGATAATTCTTACAGAAGTTTATTTCATGTGAGTGACTTTTTCTTTTTTCTAATGAAAGATTTCGTAATTCTAAATTCGGCCCAATTCGTAACATTGTAAAATGATTTTAAAAATTCATAAAAATGTTTTTTCTGTTTTATTCAAAGTCAATAAATATTCAATGTTTGGAATCGAAATATTAAGTAAATGATTTTTAATTTCTGGGAATAAACTGCTTTAATAAGACAATCTTTCTTCTTTATGAGAAATCTCAATTTTAAAATTAAAATTCTACGCATAGGATACAAAAACATAATATGAAAATACTTTTATTACAGAATTTTGAAATATACAAGTTGACCAATTTTTAATCGAGTAAATCGGCTACTTTAAGCAAAAAATTAGGTTAAAAATATTTTATCAAAAAAAAAATAAGACACATTAAATTACGGTTTAAAATCCACATTTATAGATTGATGGTAAAAGCAGTTTAAAGTTTTTTAATCTTACGTTTTAGTGACGTATGCACAGACTTTTAATCAGATAAATGAAATGCATTATAGAAAGTCAAAATTTTCTTATTACTGAACTTAATCAAATTTATAAAGTAAAAATATTTTTTAATTGATGCTTTCACTCAATTCTTTAAACATTCATTAATTGAAAATTGTACTCAAAATTTAATCTTGCAGCGTTCCAATATTCCCACAATGTTACAAAATCTTATTAATCATTATTTTAGTCGAATTATTTTCAAAATATTTAAAAAATAAATATAAATATTTTGATTAAATACTCTGTCAAATTTTGCATTTGACTGATCTTACAAAATTGTTGAAAGTTTTGAATACCGATAGAAGAAACTTTAAATGAAATTTTATGTCCATAAATGCATAAAGTTCTATATAGAAATATCAACTACAACATTCTCAAATTTTATAAATAAACTACTAAATTCAAAAAGTTTCGGATTTTTTTAAAAACTGTACAAATTTCAAATATGAATCAGTCAAAATCTACTGATTATCAGTGAAATTTGACTGATTTAAATAACTAAAAACAGGTTACTGTGAATCAGTCAAATTTCACTGATTACTTCAGTGAAAAGTAAATGATTTAACAGTGAAAAATATTGTTTCCACTGATGATTCAGTGAAAAGGCAAATCACTGATTCAATCAGTGAAAATTTGACTGATTTAGATTTAGAGTGTATACAAGTTTCAAATATAAAGTGTACTCTGTACATTAATCAAACAAATTTAGAAGATGAATATTTTAATAAATATTCCTAAATATTATTGGAATATGATACATATCGATTTAGAAAAACTTCTTCAAAGTACTCAGACATTTTTCTTATTTTACGACATTTTTGCACCATGTTTGATCTTTGGGTAGGACTCAAGAAAACAATTGTAGACATACTTTCATTACTTAGTAAAATACTATGAAGACTTGCTTTTTAAATTAAAGCGAAAACTTTTAAAACCTTTAACAATCGGTTGCATAGATTCTGCTCTAATCTTGGACGCAATTAGAGAAATAGGTTTTTTTGCTTTTTTTAGATCTAGTTTTTGCCTTAAAGATAAAAGAAAGAAAACACATTTGAAATATTAAAATAAAAAAGCTGGTTCATTCGTAGAGAATCTCAAATATTCTGAAATAAAACTCCTTTCCACACCACCACGGAGGTAGAGTTTACTAGTAATAGTTCAATAAATTTTATGTACACTTTCAAGGCACATCGTTTTTCCTTTTGCAAAAATTTTTAAAACTTCTAATTTTTCAAGTAATTGGGAGAAGTACATTTAAAAAAAAAATTGTTTTCTCTACTTCCACTCGCGCTAGCTCAAAAAATTTTCAGAATTTTACGATTTTATTAATATTGTATTAAGTGTCTACATTTTCTGAAACTATCTAAAGGAGAAAAATTTTAATACTTTAGTAAAGAAAGTTTTCTGAAAAGTTGTAGCTCAATCAGATTAATAGCCAAAAAGTTACCAATGTTTTAAATCGCAAACGAACGGTTTAGAGGTCAAATTGGAGACGAAAACAAATAATAATAGCAACCTTCTTTTGTTTTCTTCTAAGATATACTTGATTCTCACTTTATGCGTTATTTGACAAGGCAAGAGTGTGGATTCTTCATATTTATTATCGTAATTCCTTATTGAAAACGGCAAAAGTAAGAATATTATATTATTATTTGGTGATACGTGAGTGCTCTTACGTACGTTATTGTTTGATGCTTGTGGGTAAGTTTATTTTGTGAAACTTAATTTGTGTGCAGATTACAAATTATTCACATTCGCTCTTGACCACCGTTTGAACTCTGGTTCAAACGAATGTCAACCCGCTAGAAAAGTCATGAAAAATGCAAAAAACTTTCAGTAGGGATGGTTTGAGGAATTTCCGTCGTGGAGATAGTGGGTGGTTACATTAGCAGATGAAACAAGATTTCATTGCAAAATTTGCAATAAAACGTTGCTATGTGGCAAATCGGAAATTGAAAAGCATGAAGCATCTTTATCACACAGAAAGAAGCAAGAGTTTTCAAATAAATTAGAATGTTATGGAGTAGTAAGTGAAAATTCTTCTAATGTAACTGCCAATTCTTACAGTGTTGAACCTTGTGTAGCAAGTTCTTCTGCTTCAGAATTCACAAATTCCACGATTCCGGAAAGTGTTACTTTCAAACAGAAAGTACAAGAAGCAGAGATTAGGATTAGTACATTTTTTCGTAGAGCATAATTTACCATTCGCGATTTCATCAGAATTGATAGGACTTTTCTAAGATATGGAACCTTAGGTTTTAAAATACGTTAGATTGAGCCACACTAAAATGGTCCTAGTTGTAAATAACGTCGTATGTGCTGCTGAAACTGATCGCATGGCAAATATTTTGCGTATGCAATCATTTTCAGAGTACGAAGACGAAACGACCGACAGGACTCCAGAAAAGTGGGTGTCATTAATGGTTCGATATGTGGAGCCAACGACATTTTCTGTCAGAGTCGAATTGCTCCAGCTTATTAATGTAAATGCTTCGGATTGTTCTGCCTCTAAAATTTTTGATGCGTTCGAAAAAGCATCGTCCGGGCAGAAAATCCCTTTATCTAATATCTGGGCTTTAGCTTGTGATAATGCACAGGTGATGGTCGGCAATAGGTCCTCATTTAAAACAAAATTAAAGGAAAAAAGTCCCCGTTTAATTGTTTTCCCGTGTGTATCGCATTCGTCAGCAATTGTAGCAAAATATGCTTGTGCCACAATCCCAGATGTAGAGGATTTAATCAAAGATTTGCCAGCTTTTCTTAATGCTAGCTCCAAGCGAACGGCTATTTTTCGATCGATTGTTTTGGAATTAGGAAATGACTATCAAAAAATTCCTAGTCATTCTGAAACTCGCTGGCTTGTCCGCTATCGATGCATAGATATTATAATAAAGAATTGGGAAGTTATTCTTCATTATCTTATGGTCCTCGTATCTGAGAAGGTAGAGGAGGCCAAAGACTTGTTAGGAAAAATGCAGAATCCTTTGACACTCGCATATTTCCTATTCTTGAAATTTACTTTGAATAGGTTCAACGTATACAATGCGAAATTTCAAAGTCGCGAAACAATGGTTCAGGAACTCCAGCCAAACTCGGCTAAATTCTTCGTATGGATTCTTAGCAGTTATTTGAAAGAGGGTCTTCTTCAACCGAATTTATTCTTTCAAATCATTAGAAATGTTAACTTTGCAGATCCTAGTAATCAAAAGCCGCTTCAAGACATTGACGTTGGTAAGGAAACGCGAGAATATTTCCAGCAGCAACTTACAAACAAGAAGTTGCAAATAGTAGAAGTTGATCTATTTCTTCGTAATTGCTTGAAATTTTATGTCACAGCAAGCGAAGAAATTCGCAATTGACTTCCTTTTGATGACATCTTTTTGTCTTGCGTTGCTGTTTTCCGGCCTCAAGTAGCTTTCTATGCTGATCGAAGCGAAACTTTTCCTAGGGTCTGGAAAGTTTGTCAAGATTTAGGGTCGTTTGATAGAATAGGTGTACAAAAAGAGTGGGATTCTTTACTTAAAATCAGACAGGAACTCAAAGAAAAGTGGTCGAATTTATCTTTTGACGAAATGTGGTCTAGTATCGGTGTATCTTCGACGAGTACAGGAGAAAAACTTTTTCCAAATTTTACCTCAGTATTGAATCATGTTCGGAGTCTTCCTCATTCAAATACTGAGGCGGAGCGAGGTTTCTCCATGCTCACGGACGCGAAAACTCCCAAAAGAAATCGCTTAGGAAACAGGACGGTCAACTCAATTTGTGTTACTCGATCAGCCCTAAAGGCGAGAGCTGAAACAGCCAGAACAACGAGCATCACTTCGAAGCATTTGCAATTAATGACCGAAAATCTATATGAGATGGCAGAAAGTGATAGGGAAAGTGGTTTGTCGCTCTTCGCTCACGAAGGAGAGGATTAATTCTAATGGCCAAGGCATGGCGTTAATCAATTTCAAACCCCTTTCTTACTCACAAAATAATGACATTTTATTTCTTATATCAGAGATACGTTCATTATTCCTTTCTTCGCGTGCCTCGGGTATGGAAATTGTTTAGTTTTAATTATTATTTTGTGAGTAAGAAAACATACTGAAATTGAGTAATATCACGCTTTGCGCATAAGTGAGGGGCAAGGGGACTCACAATAATCAAGCACCCCAAATCATCCCGAATTAATCAAATTTCTTCATTATTTGATTTAAAACAAAACATTTTTGTTCGACGTATACTGGCATTTGATAGAGGCAAGCCTGAAGTAAGGGCTACATTTGTTGCGTTTTTTACCACTTTGCTTCATTTTTTTCCTTTTTTCTTTTTGCTTGAAAGCAAAAACCCTTTTCGTTTCGTAGGACGTGGACTAGGCCTACAGGGGACACCACGTAAAAAAAACGAGCCTTAAACTCTACCTCCGTGGTGGTGTGGAAAGGAGTTTTATTTCAGAATATTTGGGATTCTCTAAGAATGAACCAGCTTTTTTATTTTAATATTTCAAATGTGTTTTCTTTCTTTTATGTTTAAGGCAAAAACTAGATCTAAAAAAAGCAAAAAAAACCTATTTCTCTAATTGCGTCCAAGATTAGAGCCGAATCTATGCAACCGATTGTTAAAGGTTTTAAAAGTTTTCGCTTTAATTTAAAAAGCAAGTCTTCATAGTATTTTACTAAGTAATGAAAGTATGTCTACAATTGTTTTCTTGAATCCTACCCAAAGGTCAAACATGGTGCAAAAATGTCGTAAAATAAGAAAAATGTCTGAGTACTTTGAAGAAGTTTTTCTAAATCGATATGTATCATATTCCAATAATATTTAGGAATATTTATTAAAATATTCATCTTCTAAATTTGTTTGATTAATGTACAGAGTACACTTTATATTTGAAATTTGTATACACTCTAAATCTGAATCAGTCAAATTTTCACTGATTGAATCAGTGATTTGCCTTTTCACTGAATCAGCAGTGGAAACAATATTTTTCACTGTTAAATCAGTTACTTTTCACTGAAGTAATCAGTGAAATTTGACTGATTCACAGAAACCTGTTTTTAGTTATTTAAATCAGTCAAATTTCACTGATAATCAGTAGATTTTGAATGATTCATATTTGAAATTTGTACAGTTTTTAAAAAAATCCGAAACTTTTTGAATTTAGTAGTTTATTTATAAAATTTGAGAATGCTGTAGTAGATATTTCTATATAGAACTTTAAGCATTTATGGACATAAAATTTCATTTAAAGTTTCTTCTATCGGTATTCAAAACTTTCAACAATTTTGCAAGATCAGTCAAATGCAAAATTTGACAGAGTATTTAATCAGAATATTTACATTTATTTTTTAAATATTTTGAAAATAATTCGACTACAATAATGATTAATAAGATTTTGTAACATTGTGGGAATATTGGAACGCTGCAAGATTAAATTTTGAGTAAAATTTTCAATTAATGAATGTTTAAAGAATTCAGTGAAAGCATCAATTAAAAAATATTTTTACTTTATAAATTTGATTAAGTGCAGTAATAAGAAAATTTTGACTTTCTATAAAGCATTTCATTTATCTGATTAAAAAACTTTAAACTGCTTTTACCATGAATCTATGAATGTGGATTTTAAACCGTAATTTAATGTGTCTTATTTTTTTTTGATAAAATATTTTTAACATAATTTTTTGCTTAAAGTAGCCGATTTACTCGATTAAAAATTGGTCAACTTGTATATTTCAAAATTCTGTAATAAAAGTATTTTCATATTATGTTTTTGTATCCTATGCGTAGAATTTTAATTTTAAAATTGAGATTTCTCATAAAGAAGAAAGATTGTCTTATTAAAGCAGTTTATGCCCAGAAATTAAAAATCATTTACTTAATATTTCGATTCCAAACATTGAATATTTATTGACTTTGAATAAAACAGAAAAAAGATTTTTATGAAGTTTTAAAATCATTTTACAATGTTACGAATTGGGCCAAATTTAGAATTACGAAATCTTTCATTAGAAAAAAGAAAAAGTCACTCACATGAAATAAACTTCTGTAAGAATTATCAAGATTGAAGAGATGTTAAAATATTTGAAAAATAATGCAATTGTAAAATTGCAATTTATATCAATATTTGACAAATTTTTAGCTTTCTCAATCACAGCATTATCCGGAAATTTTTAGTTCCTATAAAAAGATGGAATATTTATCAATTTCTTGAATGTTCATACATTAAAAAAATATCGAATTAGAGAATTATATGCAAAGTATTTTCCATTAAGAAGACATAAACATGACATAATTAGTTTTATATCTACATTTTCAGCTTACTTTTTTGTGGCTTAAGCACACATTTTGAATTCGAAATACAAAAATGCTCTACAGAGTTGAAGTATTTCCTGAATCAATTATTATTGATCCTGAATTCTATTGGAAAATTTGTTGTTTACTGTTCAAAGCTTACTACGATTTCAGACGGACAGACAAATTAAGAACTACAAAATATTTCATCCAAAAGATTGCACTCCTCCATAAAATCTTGTCAAATTGTAACAAGATTTGAACACTTCGAACGAACATTTTTATGTAAAATTTAAAGTTGATTGATATTTATATGTTAATATGGAAATACCAATAAACACATATTTTAGCTTTTTAATTTATCTACTGCTATTAGACAATTTTCCATTTCCGTAGAGATTTTAAGTTTTGGAATGAAAAGTTTGTGCTTAGGCTACAAAAATGTGAGATGAAAATATTTCTAACATATAACTGAAAATATAAATTATGAACTTGAATTTTATGTTCATTTTATCTTGATAGAAAATATTGTTCTAATTGAAAAATTGTTAAATGTACAAAATTAGTAAGAAGTATATAAATTTGAATGGAAAATTATATATTGATTCAAATTTTATACATTTATTGTCACTAAATTTCACTGAAAGTTTATTTTTGAAGTGTTGAAATCCTCATGAAATTTTCCAAGATCATACTGATGTTTATTTCATGCAGACTTTCTTCAAGAAATTGAAGAAAAGTGTTATTTCTTGAACTATATACTTCGTAAATTCAAATTCGTCGTCTGCTTCGCGCCTCTTTTGCACGTACTCGAGAAAAATACAATTCTTAATTTCGACTCGATAAACGAAAGCGTGAAATCTAAAAATAACTTGAAAACTCAAGCATTGTAACGAAGTCCGCCTTCGTGCACCTTCGGCTTTACACGAAGCTGGTGACCGCAGCGTGTAGCAGAGCCGACACACTGACACGCCACGTTTGCATGTGTTTCTCCCAGATGGGAACGTGGTGGGGGCCGAAAAATCCCACGTTCTGGAGACACTGATCTCGAAAGGTGCAGTCTTCGTCACAGAAGCTACCGAACCTGGATTTATCAAAGCTGTTTTGTTAAAACCTTAGGGTGTTGCTTGCGAAAGCGTTTGTGAGGATCAATTTCCTTGAATCAAGAATCTCATAGTTCACCTAAAAAAATGATTCACTTCAATGAAAAAATACCAATGGTATTTTGAATCAATTGCCAATATCAGAATTAAAAAATCCGAAACCGTAAGCAACAACAACGATCGTGTCCAAGACTTTCTCAGCGGAGCCAGGCATGCTTTGGAAGAAAAGCATAAAGACATACTGACTAAACCGTAACTCTGTTTATAAAAGTATTGTAAAAATAAAAAATGTAATATGATGGATTTGATAAATATTGTCGTCTTTTATTAAGAAATATATATTCGTAAAAAATAGACAATTCTAACTATAAAAACTTACAAATAAAATATATGATAGAAAATAATACAGCGTAAAAAAATGGAAAATATTTCTGGAAATTGAAAAAATGATAAAAAGTAAAAAATGAAATGAATTTAAGAGAATATATATAAAACATATTGAGATCAAATCTATTTCAAGTATAAATGAATATGGAAAAACAATTATAATAAAAAAATATTAAAGTATGTGTATATATAGGTATAATAATTAAAAATGGTGAAAATCAATATACCAGGTCTAGAAGTATGAAACCGGAATTTCCCTATAGATGGTGCTTGCCATCAGTTAAGGGAGCGTACGACCGCTTCTGTAGCGCCATCTTCTCCCACTAGCAGCAGAGAAAGATTTTCAGTAGACAACAACCCAAGTTCGATATAACAGTGTATTTACTACTAGCATCAACATGTAGGATTTTGTGCCTACGAACTACGATTTTCGGACACCACTGGTTTTTTGTTATTACTTGAAGAAAACTGCTGCAGAATCGCATCAAATGCTTGTCGAAGCTTACGGCGAACATGCTCTTGGCAAAACACAGTGTTTTGAGTGGTTTGAAAAATTCAAAAGTGGTAATTTTGATGTGAGAAACGAAGATCGTGGAAAACCACCGAAAAAGTGCGTTTGGTGGGATCAGAAGGGTGTTATCTATTATGAGCTGCTAAAACCTCGTGAAACTGTCAACACGAATCGCTACCAACAGCAAATGGTCGATTTAATCGAGCATTACAAGAAAAACGACCGGATTATCGAAGAAGGCAACACAAAGTCATTTTTCTTCAAGATAATGCCCCATCACACACAGCGAAACGGGTCAAGGAAACGATCGAGACGTTCAGTTGGAAAATACTGGTGCATGCCGCTTATTCTCCAGACTTGGCTCCGTCGGATTACCATCTGTTCGCATCACTGGGCCACGCACTCGCTGAACAACGCTTCACTTTGTACGAAAATGTACGAGAATTTTATTTTTATTGGCGTGGCATTCTTGACCTTCCGGAGAGGTGGGTAAAATGTGTAAATAGCAATGGAAATTACTTTGAATAAATTATTTTTGATCATTTTCATGCAACAGACGTGTAACTTTTGTAAAAAAATTCGAGTTTGATACTTCTAGACCTGGTATATACATTCCTGATTATAAGATCATGAGCGTTATTTTGGTTTAAAATTATGTTTTCTAAAACTTATTTACTGCTTTCGATATTTACCTTGAGAATTGTTGAGTATCATTAAAAAGTTAAATAAAAGAATACATGTTTGATAACACCCCAACTAGTAAATGCTGCTGAACATGTCAAAGTACACTTGAATATATTTATATATACATGGAAAACCGGAAGATGTACCGGCAATGGCGGGGTCTATCAGCACTGCTTACATGGATGCTCAAAAATAAACAGAAAATCTATCATACAGATATCAGAGGACATACTTTCTGGCGATGACGCTTTGTCATTAATAATATAAAATGAATTATCGAAAAGCCAGTATCAAGGAAAACGTAATGTTTGATAAATCAAAGTTCAAAATTGTATCCAAATTATATTATAACATTTTTCAAGAATAAAAAAAAATGCTATCCCAATAATTTAGACATAGTTGTTAATTAATTTAATTAGTTGAGTTTAAAATGTTTGTCACTGCCTGCATTATCGGAAGATCACTGGTCGCGTATCAGATAGGATACGTAGTCAACAGGTGTCCTCGTAGACAATTTCAAACTCTTATACGGGAATAAATGCAAATGAATTCAAATATTGAATAGTTTGAAAAATTTTCTGTGGAATAAAAGACGATTTTGACTGAGCTGGGATTCGAGCCCACGGAGATTTCGGACCCCTGTGTAGCTCAGTGGTTAGAGCAGTCGACCGGCAATCGAAAGACCTGGGCTCGAGTCCCAGCGGAGTCGAAAGCGTCTTTTTTCCACAGAAATATTTTCAAATTCTTTAATAGTTGTTAATTAAACTGGAGCCAGTATTGCACTTCAAGCGCTACTTGACCACACAGTCACTAAAATATTCTGATGCAATCTGATGTGATTACGATCCTTTCGATGGAACAAGTAAATAGTTTCGAGTTAGTGTGAAAATGGCGGTGTGATGGGATATCCGGTTGAAGTACGTATAAGCAAAAATTTAATATTGAGATTCCAGTATTTTTTTTCTTTCACTTGTTCCCCTGCAACTGCGATAAAGGCCAGCACGAACATTGTTATTTGGAAAAATCCGAGACCATCATCCTCGAGATTTTGTCGCTTAATCGAAATACCATCTTATCAAATTTGACCTGGACTGGTCGAGTTAAACCACGCGCATAAACCGAAACGGTAAAAAGCTTTTTTTCTAGGTTGTTAACACCTTCTTTCGACAGTCGTGTGAAGTTTGAGCGGGAGATGTCCATTAGTGTGTGTTTGGCAGCCATTGGTTTACGACACGAAAAGTTTGTCTGGCGATTTTTACTATGGAAAAAAAATTGAACAACGAATTTGCTTGAAATTTTGTATTTCTAAGGGAAATACGACTACGGAATTATTGAAAATGTTGCAGAAGTGTTTTGAGGAGCCTATTCTATCGAGAATGCAAGTATTTGAGTGGCATAAAGCATGCAGTGAGGGTCGTAAGGTCGTAGAAAACTTACCTCATGCGAGTCGTCCATCCACCTCTGTTAATAACGAGAACATCGAAAAAGTCAAGAAAATTGTGCTCGAAAATCGTCGTGTTGGCATTAGAGAGATAGCAGAGGCTCACAGCATCTCTTATGGATCGACTCAACACATTGTGGTTCATTTTTTGGGTATGAAGCGCGTCGACGCCAGATGACGATAATTCTCCGTCAGATTCCAGCCTGATTGTGACTGAATTTTTGGTTAAACACGAACAAAAAGTCATTGCTCAGCCACCGTATTCGCCAGATTTGGCTCCCTGTGACTTTTTCTTGTTTTCAAAACTCAAATATCCACTCCGGTGAACACGCAATGAGTCGATTGAGGCCAGAAAAAAAAGTTCGCTGGAGGAACTAAAGGCCATACCGACCGAGGTCTATAAGAAGTGTACGGGAAATTGGTTTAACCGTTAGCATGCTTGTATTGACTAAAAAGGAGCCTATTTTTAGTGCGATAATAAAGATTTGTATTAAAATACATGAAAATGTTGTTTTTTTCAACCAGTCCGGGTCAAATTTGATCAGATGGTAACATTTTCGCGTGAAACTGTTGAAAAAACTCAAGAAAATACAAATTTGATCAAAGAGCAAGAGAAAGTTCTTAAGCCGTTTGATATGTCTATCAATTGAAAGTCAAATCATGTTCATTATGAACTTTATCTAACAATGACCAATGTTAAACTTTTTAATTCACTTTCTAGTAAATCATCTAGTATGCGTTGTTAACTTTGTCAAGAAAACTCTTCAGAATTCATCAATATTGAAAAAAATGTCACGGCGACCGATTTCTAATGATAATTTGAATTTTGGAATTTCTTCGCTACAAGCGTGGATACGGTTCTTCGAATAGTGTATACATTTATCGTATAAAATTGAAAAAAAACATGCCGAATTAGCAAAACTGATAAAGAAAAAGTCTGTAAAAGAAAACAGAGTATACAAAAACAGTTTCGTGCATAATTAGGGCTAAACTGGGTTATGGTAGCACGAGCGATGGTAACACAGCGCGACGGTTTTCTGGAAATTCAAAAGTGTCTGTGTCAATTACGCGAGTTGGTGAAGATTTAATCAAGAGGTTTCATGTTATATTGCCAGTTATTTCGTGTGGTTTTCAGATAGATAATGAAAAATTTCGAGCATTTGCATTAGAAACTGCCAGAAAATTCGTTGACCTATACCCATGGTTTTACATGCCAACGAGTATGCATGAAATTCTTATTCACGGACATTTGATGAACGATTTATCGATAGTTCATAATAAAAAAAATGTCTGAAGAAGCATAAGAGTCAAGCAATAAGTTTATTGAAAGATTCCGAAACAATTGTATTGTTGGTTTCACCTTTAATAAATTCAAAGTCCAAAAAAGAAACTTCCGATATTGATAGATGCAATGAAAGTTCAAATGATTCTCCAGATAACGAAGAAAGGTGTACAATGAAACCATTTTTTTTTTAATAGTAAGAATAATTACAAAAAAATATCCTTCACTGGTAAATTAAAGTCCGCCATTTCGTGTGAATCCAACAACTTTCAGAAACAACAGTCCGCCATATCGGATACACCATTTTGTTTTCAGGAATTCTAATTCCAGATTTATAATCAGCACCGCAAAGACCCCTTTGTAACGAATCTTTTTCATACCAAATAAATTTAAGAAAAGTGAGTCCGCTATGTTTGATCTGCCATTATGTTTTTGGGAATTTCGTGATCAGATTCGTAATTAGCGAACACAAAAACCTATATACAATGAATTTTATTGAATACAACGGTACTTTAATATTTTGGCCAGGTTTTTTGGATTTTTCCCCACTCGGACACATGGCACAAAACAAATGTCTGCTTGTCTAATCAATTCGCAGCTCTAGGAATCGCGAAGGAAAGCACGATGAAATTTAGGTGAAGCCGTGATTCATTGGATCACGGCCCCGAATCCTAGGTCATGGCTCTAACTATGTTACAATATACAGGGTGATCCGTCAATAGTCATAAAGTTTTGAATGTCAAATTCTTTGTTAAAAACCAAACAAGAAATCACATTGACAAAATGTTGTGCCAACAATAGTTTTAAGATTTAATTAGTGGTACTTATAATGAAAAATTTGTTTGCGATAGAGTTTCAAACATCATGTTGGTTCAGTAACAGTTTGTCTCTTGTCTGGCTGAGGATATTTTTCTACTGATCAGAAGTGAATCTTGGTAAAACATTCGCGCAGGAAGCTTATGGGCGCGCGGAAATTTAATTGGCCAATTGAAATGCTCAATAGTTTGAAAACTATTGTTGGCATAACATTTTATCAATGTGATTTCTTGTTTGGTTTTTAACAAAAAATGTGCCATTCAAAACTTTATGACTATTGGCGGATCACCCTGTATACGTATATGTTAAATAAGTACTGTCGCTGAAACAAGTGAAATATATTCGATTGCATCCGTCAAAGGGATGATTCGACGTCCTAGCAGACCTCAGATGAATAATACTGCAAGTCGAGGCCTCGGTGGCGTAATTTTTAATGGGCTCTGACGTGAAGTTGGAGAGTTTTTAATCCAAACCCAGGCCGAGGTAAATCTATTCTCGAATTTGTTCTATACCAGAAACAGAACGAAATTCCCAATCTGTAATATCTAATAGAATATACTAATAAACCCACTAGGAAATCTTATATACACAGGGTATATAAATTTAGGGGTTTGACATACAACTATTTGGTTAGTGAAATTACCGATAAATATAAAAATAAAACCATTGCAGATGTATTAAGTCATAATGTGCGAGTATTATGTTTGTTGTTATTATTTGCAATGTTTACATAACTATTGTTGTATTGTATCATTGTTGTTGTTCATTTCATTATGACATTTGATACTATTGAATTGTCACTATTTCTATTGTATCAAGTGTCAACTTTTATATAATTATTATTTTCTCGTAATCAATTTATGAACACAACATTAATAATGTTTGCAAACAATCTTATTGACCCTTGCGACTAAGTTTACCTGAAGTACGCAGCTCATGAGTGCATTATGTCAAAAGAAAATTTGGTGACACCCACAATATGAAATAACCTGAAGCATACCAACTAAGCACACAAGCAAGGCTGACTTATACTTTCAATTCAACACACTAATACCTAAGATCCTTATGAGAATAGAGACTCCTATTGAGACTATGAGTTCAATATAAAATGCCTTGAGGCACTATGAATTGAAATTACAGATGACAGTGGTGAAATTACAGACCCCAAAAGTTGAGTCTTCTTGAGGGTACGTAGAATATATATGGCTATGTTACTTTCCGCAGACTCTCTAGTTTCAATTCATAGGGTAATTCATAGTCTCATAGGCTGTGTTTTCTTTTAAAATTGAGAGCAAGACTTAAAATAAACAGAAGAAACCACGAGAACTGCGGCCAACGATTAACAAAAAACAGGTTCACACGGGTCATTAAAACTTCTACATTTTTGTATTCTTATATAACTATAATAAAACATTACTTATTCATACATAATTTTTGTAGGTTTTATTCGGCTTGTCCTTGTCCCGGATAACTTGGTAATATTTTCGACGCTGAATCAAGGAATCTAGTAGGTCAATAGCCTCTGAATTATTTAATTAGAATTATTTAATTAGGATTATTTATTAAAGTGAACCTAGGCCGTTACAGAAGATTACAGAAATATATATGTACATATATGTAATAGAAAGAATTAAAATTTCTATAAAAAAGTAAATTATGATATTTTCTATGGTCTCTGGATAACCCACAAGTGATCAGAATTTCTCTAAACACATCACAAATTCTAACCTGAATATGACTTAAATTTTAATAAAAAGATTTAAAGGTCATAAATGTGCAAGTTATCCAGAGCGAAAATTAACTGTTAATATATTCAGCTTACTAACCTGATTTGGTTTGCTCTTCGTCCTGCATAATATTTATAATTTCTCCTTGACTATCCTTATTAGATGCCATAGAATCTTGAGAGAATTTGTTTCGGTTAGCAGAAATAGCACCAACACTGCCAGCATCCTTATTCAGAATTTTTCCTGGCGGACAAGATGTGTGTGATCCAATAGCTACACTCTGTAAGAATCTCAATGCATCTGTAGCAGCTGGACCAACAAGAGCACGGCACTTACTCTCTACCTTGTCCCAAGCACAATAAGGATCTTGTAGAGCAACACATTCTCCACACGAGAGAATTTTATCACTATAGCATCGATGCAATCTTAGCGCTTGAACTTGACTATCAGAGATAACGACAAGACGACCATCTTCTAAGCCATCTCCAGCTTGAGTTGCACGTACCACCTTTATTTCACGTACTGGAACTGTTGCAGGAAAGGCTTGAATCTCTTCAATCACAACAGGACTAACTCTTTGATGAGAGTCTGCAGATTCTGCGTTTACGGCTTTGATAACTTTCCCGTTATCTGTACCAATGAATAGAACATCGTAAGTTTTTCCACCGGGAGTTTTTACCTGAGGATCTACTGTTATTTGTGTAAATCTGTAACTGTAAAGAGAGAAATGGGAAGATTAAATACTTCAAATATTAAAGTGTTTTTCAATAAAAATGAGATGTTTTTTTTTTTAATAAAACAAAATTGAAATGAGGTAGATCAAGATTTATTATTTCATTTTGCAGTAAAATCGATATTATTATGTTCCGAAAAGAAAATCATTTAAATGGTAACCTCTGATCCTCTTAAAGAGTCGAATACAATAAGTTCAACTCTTGACAATTTATTTCAATAGATTAAGCCTTTTTTCACGAATTTGGATCTCGATATTCAATTTCAATGCATCAATTGCTGCAGATTTATTGGCATAGATGAATAACTTCAAATAACCGCACAAGAAGAAGTGCAAAGGTGTTAAATCATAACTTCTTGGAGGCCATTCGAGATCTGAATTTCTTGAAATAGTTGACCCTTTGAACTTTTCACGCAATAAATCGATTGTGGCATGGGGTGTGTGGCACGTAGCGTCGTCTTGTTGAAACCACATTATTGTTAAATCAATATCTTCTAATCTAGGTTATAAAAATTTCGTTGCCATCGATCTGTATCGCTCACCATAGACAGTAACGGCAACTCTAGCCTTATTTTTAAAAATATAAGGACCACACCATTCAGTTCTCCTCTGCGGCTGCGGAATGATACGCAGAGCACCCGTCATATTAAAATCATATGTTCTGTCGCACTTCTAAGCTTAGGTCTCAAAGCACTGTTAGAAGATCATTTTCCAAAATGTTACGTTATTTGTCATCGTTCAAATTACCACCAATAAAATACGGACCGACAAGTTTGTCGTCAATTATTCCACACTAAAACTTTATGGACCAAGAACACTGATGATCAACTTCGCGCAACCAGCATGGGTTTTCTGCAGTACCATAATGCATGTTGCGTGGATCAACCATACCTTAGTTCTGAAAATCATTGCCATGAAGTTCTTGATGCAGTGAAACACGAATAAGGTGATATTTGTAACATTTTAATACCTTAGAAAACTAGCTTGAGACTTTCGGAAGTCGCGGGATCTCTCAAACTAGTCTGGAACCCCGTATGGTGAGAGACGAGGGGACTCGTCCAAAACAAGCAGCCTGAAAGGGACAGACAACTAGTACGGCCAAATCGTTGTTCCTAAGTAGCGCCAAAAGTAGATAATTCATTGATTGTTTCCATACCTTGAGTCAAAATGAGAAGCTTGCGTTTGAAAAATAAATTTGAACCTTCTAATTTTTCCAGTCTACTTCAAACCTACTACTAAGGGTGGAGGGCACGCTTAAAATTGAATTGAGCAAAATAGAATAGCTTTGCTAAAAATACTCAGCATGTCTTCATTCATCTTCCGTTTCGAAGCACATTCCTTGAAATGATCCACAATATTATTCTTTGCCATTGAAGCGCCGGCTGTCGTGCATAAAAAACTGCTCGGATGAAAAATACATATGTATTTCAAGATAATTTGATGTCTCAAACTAAAAAACGCACCCTGTAATTACCAAAGGGTTCAACTTGTAAGCCTACAAAAATTCTGCATCTTTAATTACTTATTTTCTTTTTTGCAAGACATAGTGAAACCAGCATCATAGGTATAGTTGTATGTATGATTAACCATCAAACACGTAACTTCAATAAGGAGTAAATTAATTAAAACTCTGTACCATGAAAGTCCTCAACCCTTTAAGGGCCGAAATAGCATAAACGATACACCGGTCTTTGAAGCCGTGTAACTTATGCCATTCGCGACTGAAAAAATTGAGAGGAATGTATTTTTGAAGTTCAAGATGTGCCCTTCCCGATGGTAAATACAAAATTGATCTACAAAATTATTAATTATAAAAAAATTCAGTTTAAAAAAAAAGCACGATTTTTTCGACCTTTTTTTTTTTTAAAGCGAGTTTTGAAAGGTTTCCCGGTCTGCCAACGACCTGGAACATTTTTAACCGGTAGAATAAATGTTTGAACATTAAAAAAAATTAAATAATAAATTATACATACTGATTAATTGTAATTATATAAAATTTTCATGCATATTGTTTAAAAAGAGAAAATTTTACGTGTTTACAGTAATGTGTAAAATATCAAAATTTCCAAAAAAACTTATGCAATTTTAATGTTCGATAACCGACTTTACTCCAAAATATTGAAAACTCCAGATTGAAATAATTAAATATCAAATTTTTCATTTCAAATACTGAAAAATTACACAATTAAGTAATTTTTCAATAATTGACCAATTATTTTCTCATTATTTGTGATAAAAGCCAGCAAACTAATTGATTACTGTTTCAAATTTGATTCCAAATATGCTCGAACCTCTCTACCGTAATGAGCCGCTACTCCATCCTGCTGGAACCAAATATTTTGAAAATTATCACCTGTAATCTCCCTTATTCTTGGTACAATTTGGTTTCTGAGGAGCTCTTCATATGCACGGGCATTGAGATTACCATCGGTGAAGAAAGGGCCTATCAATGTATCATTCAAGATACCGGCCCAAACATTAATCTTTTGTGGATATTGTGTGTGACTCTCCAACATCCAATCAGGATTTGTGTCGGACCAATATCTACAATTTTGCCTGTTAACTTCACCTTTTAAAGTGAAAGTAGCTTCATCTGAAAATACTGTAATATACAAGAAAAGAGGATCTCTATCAATTCTTTCCATCATAATTTCACAAAATTCAACCCGACGATCAGGATCGTCTTCATTAAGCTCTTGTACCAGATGAACTTTGTAAGGATGGAAATTAATGCTTTTTAAAATATTTCGCACTGTCTCAGGAGGAACGTCACGCTCATCACTAGCTCGACGTAAACTAAGGTGTGGGTTTTCAACAAATGCTTGGGCTATGTCCATCTGCATCTTTTCAGATCCTGCAGATCTCTCACAAGAACTCCTGGAACTTTTAATGTAAAATTTCATATACATATGATTTTACAATACTCAAAACGCTGTAACCAAGCTCAATACAGAGCTCACCAATGAATCTCTCGTTGAAATTTACTTCAGGAATTGCACTGACCTCTTGGAAAACTTTGTTAATTTCAAATAACCTCTGATTGACCTGGAACGTTACAATTGACCTATGATTTGGGTACGTACTTGAACGTAGAATTTTCCGCTCTATCGATTGCAGATGTAAAAAAGGGGGTTCCCATTTTAAAAAAAAAGTTGACCTTGAAAAAGCCATGAAGGTCAACTTCAAAGTCAAAATGAAGGTCACCATTGAATTCCTCGTTGAAATTTACTTAAGGAATGACCTTCAATTTTTTGAAAAATATTTTACCTGAGGAAATATCCAACCGTCCCGGGACTTTTTAGACACCCTGTATACTGATTTTTCCCTTTTTTACTCAATGGAAGTGGACCCATGATGTCAGCTGCTAACAAGGTTCACGGCTCTTCGATTAGTCCTTTTCCCATTAGTCTTATTTTTGCCTGATTATTAGGTTTCGTTCTTTGAAAGATTTTTCAATTTTTCACGTACTTATTTACCTCCAAATACAACCCTGGCCAGTAGTAGTATTCAGATATTCCAGCGTGTGTTTTTTCGGATCCTAAATGTCCTGATTGCAATTCGTCATGGTTTTCTTTTAGAACCTGTGGTCTTAATTTTTTAGGCACAACCAATTTCCATGGGTTGATATCTGGTAACAGGGAAGATTTGAGTGGGTCTGGTTTTTCAGATTGTGTAACCACTTGAGTGCCATATGATCCGTTACTATTTTAAAACTATAACCTTCAACAAGGTATAGTCTAAATTTCCTAATCGCCTATACTATCGCTGAACATTTTTTCTTTGTTGCCAAGTATCGTGACTGCATTATTCAGATCTCTGCTTGCGTAAGCGATTACATAGGTTGTTCCGTTTATGGTATGGGTCAAAATTACCAGCGTTCGTTTCTATTTGAAAAGGTTGTGAAAAATCTGGAAAGGTTAAGGTGGGTGCTGATGTCAAGAGTTCTTTTATTTTTTAAAAGCCTCATTTTGTTCCATTCCCCAATCCCACTTCTTATTCTTTTTTAATGGTCTATTTAATGGTTGTGTTATTTCCGCAAAGTGTCGTTTAAACCTTTTATACCGAGTTGCCATTGCTATTAATCGTTGTAATTGCTTGATATTTTTTGGTTTAGGGAATTGCAAGATTGGCTGAATTTTTATATCATCAATTTAAAGCCCCTTTTCATTTACGTTAAAACCAAGGTATTTAATTTCTGAATAACTGAATCCACACTTGTTTAGTCCTATTGTTAAGTTTGCTTTTTAGATTTTATCTAATACAAGGTTGATGTACTTTGGGCGATCGTTAAAATTTTTAATTACAATAATGATGTCGTCCAAGTAACAAAAAACATTTGGCTTCAAATCTGGAGTTATAACCTTATCCATCAGTCTCTGGAAAGTTTCCGGAGCATTGGAAAGACCAAATGGCAGCTGTTTAAATTGATACATACCCTTTTCAGGGACTATGAATGATGTGATCGGTTTAGACTTTTTCTCCAATGGTATTTGCAAATATGCCGACTTCACATCTATTTTTGGAATGAATTTGGCCGATCATAAGGTATCCAAAATTTCATTCATTAGTGGAATTCAGTACAAATCCTTTCTGGTCATTTTATTTGATTTTCTAAAATCAAGACAGAACCTATACTTTACATTTGGTTTTTTAATCATAACAATTGGATTAAACCAATCAGAACATGTCGTCTATTTCATTATTTATTTTTCCTTTTACTTTAGGGCTTACATGAAAGTATCTTTGCTTGATAGGGTCATGGCCCTGAACGTCTATTTTATGTTGCGTTGAGTATGTCTGTTTTAGTTCTGTTACTAATTGCACTATTTTTTTCACTATTTGGACGTTTCTTGCTTTTGGGATAGGTTTAAGTCATGGTCTGTTTGAGTGGAATCGTTCAGATTCCTTCCTACCATGGTTTTACCATTTTCTCTTTCGCTTTTTAATTTAAGTTTTGCCCCAAATTTCGGTTTTGATTCCTTATTATTATTTTCTATATTTTTTGTTGCTGACTTAATCCGATTGTTTACGCTGGTTAGAATTTTACTATTACTATAAATTTTATTTTCCATTACCTTGTCATTATCCTCCTTACGTGTTTTTGTCAACTATTTCCTATCCGATGTAGAGTTTTCTATGATTGGTTTGTGTAGAGAATGAGGCCTTGCCTCCATGTAATAGCAAGTTGGTTTAGAAATCGGGTAATTTGAACTTAGAATTTTTTCTGGTAATTCTTTGCCAACATATAAATGTGTGTACGCTTTTGATTGTGTGCACCTTTTCGGCATTCCCTCCTTTCCCCTCCTCAGTTTGCGATCCCGGTCACAAACTAAAAATAACCCACAAAGTCCTTTAGCCGAGAAATCACGTATAACAGTGAAAATTGCTAAGTGAAAAAATTCAGAGTAAATGATCAAAGAGACCAAAAAATAAATAAAGGAATAGCAGACACCACGAGTGAGTAAGATAGAAATAGATTAATGAAATTAAGGTCAGGAAAAATAAAGAAAACTATAAAAATGGCCAATAAAAATGAAATAAGCAAAAATGAAAAAACAAAAGAAACAGAGTTGGAAAATAAATTGTCGAAGAATAAATTAAGGGGTGAAAAGAGCGAAAATAGAGAAATAGCGGGAAATAATATAAGAAAGGTAGAATTAGTAGAAATAAGAAATAAAGAGGTAGAATAGAGATAGCATAGAGACAATTTCAAGACCATGTGACAAAGACGGACAAAGCAAGGACACACTACAGAAACACAACGTAAACACAGAAATAATAAATAGTGCCCACAAAGGCATGCTCTCTCCTAATACGGAAAATACGGTAGGTTATTGGCGGATATTAGAAGAAGAAAGCGTAGATTTAGATAGAATTAAATTACGGGAAACAGAATTGAATTACTTAAGAAGGGAACGTAAAGTAAGAGAAAGGGAAATGGAAAAATTAGAAAAAGAAAGGTTAGAAATCGAAAGAATAATTGAAGAAAAGTTAGAAAGGGATAAATTAGAGCCAGACATGTACGAAATAAATCAAAGGAAAGAAGAAGATAGAACATTTGAAATAGACTCGTTTATAGAAACGAATAATGAAGTTTGGGAAGAAGCAGAAATACTAATTAAAAACGAAGAACAAAAAAATGATAAATCAAAAATTCAAGAATTAACCCTAGAAATAGAGTCATTAAAAGAGAAAATGGAACAAATCTTGAAAAATTCACAAAATAAAATGGTAGAGACGCACAACGTACAGAACATAGTTAGCCCTACAGTAGAAAGCCAAATAAAAGTAAATAGAAATAGAATTTAAAAAACGGACAAAAGGTCAGAACAGTGATCCCAGATCGTGGGAGCTGGCGGCCCCCACTACGATCCCATGTGGGAGCACACACAATCAAGCGCGCCGTGTCGGTGTGTCCCCCACTTCCTCGCTTCGATTTCACGCTTTCGTCTGTTGAGCCAAGATCGACAATTATGTTTCTGTCGACTTCGTGTCAAAGTGGCGCGAAGCAGACGACAAATTTAAAATCTACAAATATATCATTTAAGATATTACCTTTCTTTCTTTGATATTTTTGAAAACATTCACTCAAAACGAATATCTAAACATTTTATTTTGAATTTAAGGATAATTTAAAGACTTAAAAAATGATTTTCTATTGAAATTTAAACTCAATAAATTTTCAAAGTTTCAAAACGAAATATCAATTTCTATATGTGTTAGCTATGCAAATCAAATAATTCAATTACAAAATTATGTCGAGAATATTATATATTGAAGAATGATAAAATATGATATTGGAGTTTGAAAAATAAAATATTGATATAATTAAGTAATACATAAATTATATCTAATTATACAATCGAAATTATAAAATAGAGTTTCTTCTCGGGTATAAGGCAACATTGAAAAAAATTTCATTCAAATAAAATACTCAGAAAACTAAGACGTAATATTATTCACATATGAATTTCATTATAAAACTGTGAATAAAAGGTTTCAGTATTCAAAAAAACCAAAATTACATCTAAATTTGTATACGAAATTACATTTTACTATTTCTCTTATATAAAATACAAATATTAAATATTTATTTCGAATAAAATAGTTTTAAAAAATTTTTATAGTACGTGAATCAACTATATCAATTAAAAAATTAAGTGCAAAATATTTTATTTAAAAAAAATAAGAAATAAGAAATTAAGGTTGAAAATCTAGATTCATAATTACATGGTGATAATAGAGAAAAATTCTATACGATGTTGTTAATAATTGGCTTTAGGGTCCAGAAATGATAAGTCAGGAAGTCACATACTTTCAAACATTTCGACTCTAATCTGAGTTCTCATCAGAGATCTTTATTTCTGAAATTTTAAAACAGTGGATAAAATATTGCACAAATGAGCTCTATTTTGAAATAAACTTTGGTAATGTAAAAAATGTAAAAAAATGTAAAATATAGTGAGAAAATTTACATATAATTTTACAGAAAGCATCGGTAAATTATCTAAAAACTTCCTTAGGAATAACAATAGAATTCTAACACATAACTCTAACGTAAATGAACTAAAAAATTTAGGCAGAATTTCAGGAAATTCTGTTACTTTATAGTAAATTTATGAAAAAAATTTTTTTTTTAAACTTCAGTTCCAAAGTGTTGAATATTCTGTATATCTTTCCCTGGAAATACTGATACTTGTAATAGAAATAATTTTACGTTTTGGTAACTGAATTTCAATGCACTTACATGCAACTAAAAATTCATCCACATGCAACTGAAACTCAGTTACAGTGACGCAATTTTATGATAATTTTATAAAAGTTCTGTTACAGTTTGGTAGTTTTTAAGATACATTTTTGAAAATTCAGTTGAGATCCATATAATATTAAGAGAACTTTTTTTTATCTATATATATATAAATTCAGTACATTTCCAAGAATTTCACATAATCTCAAAAATGTTTATATTAGGCGAATGTTTTTCAGATATCAATAAAATTCCATAGTCAATAAATGTTTAGAATTTCAAGTTAAGTTAGGTATTGATTGGAAATTTAGTAGCTTTGTTAGTTGACTATTTTAATCATAAAATTCTTCATTTTTGTAGATTTTTCAATTTTTTAATTAAAAATCTATGCATAGGCCACAAAAACGTGAGGTGAAAATTTTAAATCATCAGCTACAATAAAACAGAAATTTTAATTCTATTGTGGTAGGGCCCTAGCTGTTTTGCCCTGTCAGTAATTAGGTGCTGAACCACTTTTTCAAAAATTTGCAATAAGACGAAAGCGAAAAAATAGAAGAAGATATATTTGGGATGCTTAATTAACGTGAGTCCCCTTGCCTCTCACATAACTCAAGGCACATAAAAAGAAATACACCTTTGGTCACTTGTAAATGGATGCTAATAGATGTCTTTTACCAAGAAATTAAACATAATAGATAAAATCAATTAAACAATTTTTTGGAAGTGCAGGGGTTTGAACTCGCATATGCTGCGTATCAGCCAATTACCTTCACCATTCTAATAAGATCGTTAATGAATACTATTAATTTGTTTGCCCAAATTTGTGAAAAATGATTATTTATACATTGCATTCAGAGAAATATGTTTTAGAATTGGCTACAATCTTGCATACAATTTTAAAGTGACATGTTTGATAACATGTTTGCTATTATATTGACCCAAATTCATAGAATTATTTTCATTTCTCATTATTTTGGCATAGGGTCAGATTCTTTTTATTTTCTTTGAATAAAATTTTCACTATTAGGTACAAAAATACTCAAAAATTAAGCAAGGCAAACGTTTCGGCCACATATGGGGGCCCTCTTCAGTGCCATAAATTCAAAGATTAATTCAAAATTTCTGTAAAACGCAGATAACTAAAATAAGCATTATCATAGAATTAAAAAACTTATCTCATAGCTTGCAATTCAAAATGAAGTAGTTCAGTATGCAGCATCACGATCATTCTGTGAGAGATTCCGGTAACAAAGTCTCCACGTAAAGTTTTTAAAAATGTAAACCTTGATCGCGTTTTGCCATTGATTACCAATTTGGCATCGTTCTTTAATAAAAAATTTTTTTCAAATTGCGGTCGGTTCGTGTGAAATTTTTTTATGTTTTCCGCGGTTTATTTGTTATACGGTTTTTTATTCACAGTGAACTCTAAATATTTTTTCAATTCGTGATGGTGCATACTGGACTACTTCATTTTGAATTGCAAGCTATGAGATAAGTTTTTGATTTCTATAATAATCCTTATTTTAATTATCTCCTATATTCTAATGTTTTACAGAAATTTTGAATTAATCTTTGAATTTATGGCACTGAAGAGGGCTCCTATATGTGGCCGAAACGTTTGCCTTGCTTAATTTTTGAGTATTTTTGTGCCTAATAGTGAAAATTTTATTCAAAGAAAATAAAAAGAATCTGACCCTATGCCAAAATAATGAGAAATGAAAATAATTCTTGCATACAATGTTATACATTATATAATGAGAATTATTATTTTTCGCTTTCGTCTTATTGCAAATTTTTGTGGCATATGCATAGATTTTTAATTAAAAAATTGAAAAATCTACAAAAATGAAGAATTTTATGATTAAAATAGTCAACTAACAAAGCTACTAAATTTCCAATCAATACCTAAGTTAACTTGAAATTTTAAACATTTATTGACTATGGAATTTTATTGATATCTGAAAAACATTCGCCTAAGATAAACATTTTTGAGATTATGTGAAATTCTTGGAAAATTCTCAGTAAAATTTGAAGTCAATAAATATTTGAAGATTTGAATCAATATATTAATTAAAACATGTTTCGGTTTTATAACTTTGATCGACTGCATCAATTAGAAAATGTTGCCTATGTGTAAAGCATTGCTTTTTTTCATTGAAAAGTCTATGCATATAAGCCACTAAAACGTAAAATGAGAACATTTTTCTCTATTATCACCATGTAATTATGAATCTAGATTTTCAACCTTAATTTCTTATTTCTTATTTTTTTTAAATAAAATATTTTGCACTTAATTTTTTAATTGATATAGTTGATTCACGTACTATAGAAATTTTTTTAAACTATTTTATTCGAAATAAATATTTAATATTTGTATTTTATATAAGAGAAATCGTAAAATGTAATTTCGTATACAAATTTAGATGTAATTTTGGTTTTTTTGAATACTGAAACCTTTTATTCACAGTTTTACAATGAAATTCATATGTGAATAATATTACGTCTTAGTTTTCTAAGTATTTTATTTGAATGAAATTTTTTTCAATGTTGCCTTATACCCGAGAAGAAACTCTATTTTATAATTTCGATTGTATAATTAGATATAATTTATGTATTACTTAATTATATTAATATTTTATTTTTCAAACTCCAATATCATATTTTATCACTCTTCAATATATAATATTCTCGACATAATTTTGTAATTGAATTATTTGATTTGCATAGCTAACACATATAGAAATTGATATTTCGTTTTGAAACTTTGAAAATTTATTGAGTTTAAATTTCAATAGAAAATCATTTTTTAAGTCTTTAAATTATCCTTAAATTCAAAATAAAATGTTTAGATATTCGTTTTGAGT
This sequence comes from Diplolepis rosae, assembly GCA_030998225.1. Classification (NCBI taxonomy): domain Eukaryota; kingdom Metazoa; phylum Arthropoda; class Insecta; order Hymenoptera; family Diplolepididae; genus Diplolepis; species Diplolepis rosae. The sequence goes on along the minus strand of JAPYXD010000250.1, from coordinate 5,271,475 downwards.
GAATGTTTTCAAAAATATCAAAGAAAGAAAGGTAATATCTTAAATGATATATTTGTAGATTTTAAATTTGTCGTCTGCTTCGCGCCACTTTGACACGAAGTCGACAGAAACATAATTTTCGATCTTGGCCCAACAGACGAAAGCGTGAAATCGAAGCTAGGAAGTGGGGGACACACCGACACGGCGCGCTTGATTGTGTGTGCTCCCACATGGGAGCGTGGTGGGGGCCGCCAGCTCCCACGATCTGGGATCACTGGGTCAGAAAACGTAAATACAGAAGAAAACGAACAAGACCGAAATAAGTTTAAGTTACCAACACCGGTTCCCCGAAAATTAATAAGGAACGAGACATTAACACTTCCAGAAAATAAACGAAACGAGGCGGAAGTCGAACTATACGATGACCAAAGTAGAGAGAATAACAATCTAAGCGATGAAAACAAACAGGGCAACGAATTACAAGCAATGCAGGCATCGCTCTTTCCATTCTGAATGTTCCAAACAACTTTCCAAATCATGTTAAATTAGCCAGTTAAATTTGGAAACAATACAGATAACAGCACAACAATTTTCTTAAGTAACTTATTAAGGTTTAAAAGGGGATACAAAATCAAGGAACGGGATACTTTAGAAAATTTAGACGCCGTGTTAATAGGAGAGGCTCAAAGTTGGTACCAATTAAATAAAAGAAATCGGCATAACCTGGAAAATTTTATACAAGAATTCAAACAAGTCTATTTAAATGAAAAATACCTAGAAATAATTCACAACAAAATAAAATGTTGCAATCAAAAGAAAAACCAAGAAATTCACAGTTTCATAATAGAAATGAGACAGTTATTCGAGAAATTAGAACCACTTTCCAGCTTGGAATGGCAATTAAAGAAAGTTTACGAGAATCTAAGACTCGAATATAAAATTTAAATTACAAGAAACTCATTCAAAAACTTTACAGAATTAGAAATAGTAGGAAGAGAGTGGGAAGCTGAAATGGAAAAATCAAGAATAAAAAGACAACAAATAAAAATAATGGAAAATGACGGGAACGACAGATATTATACAAAAGAAAGAAAGGAGCAAGATAAAAACCAGGAACAACATAGTCAAGACTATGAAAATAATTATGAAAGGCAGAATAATTTCAGGCGTGAATTACAAAACACACAGTATAGACCATAATTTCAATCAAGGTACGCTAACAAGGGCACAAGATATTTTTATAACAACCAAAAAAGTTAAAATACATACCCACGAATTCAAGATAATAATGAATTCCTAAACAGAACAAAGTTTAACTACAACCGTAGTTTCAGATACCTAAATTCTCAGAAATAATGGAACCCCTACACACGTTACTGAAAAAAGGAGTAGAATGGAAATGGAACGCAGAACAAGAACAGGCTTTGGAGAAAATTAAAAAAATACTAACAACAGGACCAATACTGGCATGTCCCAATTTTCACCATCCATTTCAACTCGAAACTGATGCAAGTGACACGGGACTAGGAGCCGTGTTAACTCAAAACATAGAGAATAACAACCACGTGATAGCATTCGCAAGTAGAAGCCTCATCGAAGCAGAGAGAAAATATTCAACTTCAGAAAAAGAGTGCCTAGCAGTAGTATGGGCAATACGTAGATTCAGGCCGTACTTAGAAGGATATACCTTTAAAGTTATAACAGACCATATGGCCTTGAAATGATTACATAATTTTAAAAACCCAACGGGACGATTGGCAAGAAGGGCACTGGAGCTACTAGAATACGACTACGAGATCATATACAGGAAAGGCTCCTTAAATTATGCACCAGACGCATTATCAAGAATAGGTGAAAAGTTAGACTCTGTAGCAAGTGCGTTATCAATGGTAAAAGAAACAAAAAAGAACAAAACAAGCGAAGTTTAGGATGAATGGTATAATCAAAAACTAATACAAGTAAAGGAAAAACCAACGGAAAACCCAAACTGGCGAATAAGAGATAACCAATTATATTTTTTCAGACCAGACCCGTTGAAATCAAGTCTAGACCTAGAGAGCAATCCATGGAAGTTAACAATACCAAAGGAATTAAGAGAGCAAGTATTAAGAGAAAACCACGATAGTAAACAGGCAGGACACTTGGGCATGGAAAAAACATACGCAAGAATCGCAGAGAACTATTTTTGGCCAGGAATGTACTCCGAAACCTTAAAATACGTAAAAGAATGCGATACATGCCAGAGAACAAAACCAAAGGTGAACAACCAAGTAGGACTACTGAGAAAAAGAATAATCGAAGAACCATGGACAGTAGTAGCAGCAGATATAATAGGCCCACTGCCGAGGTCAAAGGAAAAAACCAATATATACTGGTTTGCGTAGACATGTTCACCAAATGGGTGGAAATAATTTCAGTAAAAAACAAAGTAGCGGCAACGATAGAAAAGGAATTGCACAAAAAAATCATATCGAAATGGGGAACACCAAGAATATTGTTTACAGACAAGGGCAAAGAATTCGTAAACAGAATCATGGTAAAATTAACGCAAAACTTTGGAATACGACATTCAAAAGCAGATAATATAGCGAAAAAATTAAATAAAAAGTTTGAAGGTCAATTTTTCATTAAAACAAAAATCTCACCAACAATTTACGAAATAAAAAACAAAAAAGGTAAGTCACTTGGCAATTGGAACGTAAAAGACATTAAAAAATATATAGAAAAAACTAAAGAGACAAATAGAAACACACATAGAATAGTAAGTTGACAAAACCGATACAGAGACACAACAGAAATGATTATGTTGACAGATTATGGAGCAGAAACCAAAACTGAAATGTGAGCAGTGTTACGGAGAGATAACGGTCGCGGAATCCCTGAAGCACAAGTAGTGCCCGAGGTTGCTAGACCTGCTCCCGACCCCACTAACACCAGAATCTTTGGAGGAAGCAAAAGAGAGGAAAGAAGAAATAAGAAAAAGAGAAGAGGCAAGAAAGGAAATAGAATTGAAAAACGAATTTAGGAAGATATACAAAAAGGAAAAATTAAAACTAGAAGGACAAGAACATAAAGTCAAGAAAGAGAAAAAAATGCAACAAGAAATCCTAAAGATAATAAAAGAAACAAGAGAGAAATAGGGAATGAGGAGTTATGAAGAGGAAAAGCAAGAATTGGAAGAAAAGAGGAAACAAGAAGAAGACTTTGTAAAGTGGAAAAAAGAGAAGCTACAAAGAACATATATTAATGAAATAGAAGAAGACAAGAAAAGAGAACGAGAGAAAAAACGAAAGAGAATGGAAGAAACAAAGAGAGGAACTTAGAAGATGGGAAGAAAAACAAGAGCAGGAAAGGACAGCCTGGAAGGAAGAAAGAGAAAGAGAGAAAGAAGAGAAAATAATGTTTCAAAAATAAAAGAAGAAAAAGAAGAAAAAGAAGAAAAGGAAAATATGGAACGAAGGGATAGAACGAAAGAAGAAAGAACTGAGAGAGAAGAAAGAACGTGAAGAAAAGGAAAAAGAATTAAGAAAAGCACTGAAAGAATCTTACACAGGATCCTATGTAGGATCTTATGTAGGATCCTATATGAGATCCTATATGATATTCTATGTGGTATCCTACTTGGGATTTTTCAATAGGGTAAAACACTTTATTCACTTACAATTCAGAATGGCGCAAGCGAACGAACGATAACCGAGAACGGACAGAGCACTTTCAATTATCTACACTCCACGAAACAGTGAGACGACCAAGGTGTCCTCTTCTAGCGCTAAGCAACAGAAACGTAACAATTCTCACGATGGCGACAATAGAATTCGACGGATCGAATCGAATCGACGACATCCGACGGATAAATATATACTAATTCGTTAGAACACATTGTAAATGTACAAATTATAGGAAAAATTCAAATACGTATAACTCTAGTTCAAATTAGAATTAACACATCACTCAATAAGTTTCCGGTCTGACATAGAGATAGTTGCACTTTTGTCAAATCCATATGACTTCTGGATAGCACCAACCTTCAAACGTTAAGTGTCAAAATTTCATGATAATCTGACGTTTAGTTCAGAAGTTGCAGATGTTTTAGTGAAGCAACTTTTGTCATTTTCAAAACAATGGATAAAAAAGAATTTCAAGTGATAATCAAACATTACTTTTTAATAGGTAAAAATACTGTTAAAGCATAGCAGAGGCTTGATAATTGTTATAAAGGCTCTGCACCAGGGAAATCAACAATCATTGACTCATATGCCGAATTCAAACGCGGTTGTACAAACACAGATGACACTGAACGCTCTGGTTACCCAAAATCAGCAGTTGTTCTAAAAAACATAACAAAAGTCCACAAAATATTTTTGGGCGATCGTTAATTAAAGTTGCGTGAGATAGCCGGCACCTTAAAGATATCAGAACGTAGTGTATTTACAATTTTACACAAATCTTCGGGGATGCGTAAATTGATTTTGAAGTTGGTGCAGCGTTTGCTCACACTCGACCAAAAACAACAACGGGTCGAGGATTTGTAGCTCTGTTTGGAGCTGTTCAAGCGAGGTAAAAAGGATTTTCTGCGTTTGTATGTGACGATGGATGAAACATGGATCTAGCACTACACATGTGAAACAAAATGATCAACTGAGTACACAGCAGCTAGTGAAAGCCGTCCAAAGCGACCAAAAACTCAACAGTGGGCTGGTAATGTTATGGCATCCATATTTTGGGATGCACATGGAATTTTGTTTATCGACTATCTTTTGAAAGGTAAAACCATTAACAGCGACTATTACATGGCATTACTGGATCGATTAAGCGCAGAAATCAAGAAAAAACTGCCTCACATGCAAAAGAAAAAAGTTTTGTTCAACCAAGCCAATGCACCGTGTCTCAAATCCATGAAAACACTCACACAAGTTTACATATGTATTTCAAATATTTTTACATATTTAATTAAAAAATGTGCACGTTATCCCCGGACTTTTCTTGAAATTCGAAATGTAGAAAAAGAAGCAGGGTGCAAGGCAAAAACTTTCTACCCTTCAAAGGTCCAGTTATCTCAATAATTTCATTTCCAAAAGAAGAAAAAACAAACGTGTTTGCTACATTTCAAAGGAACCTATTTTCTTGGACAAGTGTTGGAACGGAATTTTTTCTTTTGGGGTATAAAAAAGAGAGTACCCTACCAAGATTTCTCCAGGTTCAACATTCCCTCAAGGAAAGGACATTTACCACCATTAAAAGGAACAATTATTCAAAATAATAAAAGTAAGTTTGATATTAAAATTTACTGTGCACTTCTCTAAAATCTTTCTCCCTCTGTCTCGTTATTGATTTTGATTTCGTATATTATACAAATGTTTGAGTGCTGGTAACCATCACAGTACTAGCATTTGTGAACTTCATTCCTTCAATTCCAAATCCCAGAATCTAGGACAAAGTGGTGTGATACCTTTTACGGTAAAAGTACGACTTTTTCCGAAATTTGACTTGTCTTATCCATATATTTTGAAACTGTAATTTTTACTAAAAGAAAATAATTCGGTGAAGAGTAGTCCTGGGTTATTGAAATTCAGTTTTCAGACCCAAAATTAAACGTTATTATATTCTCTTCTGGAATATTATAAAAACTTAAAACAAAATATTTCAGTGTGACGGACGTCACATATTCCAATTTCGCTTTTACGTACATTTAATAGCCAGAATACCTTTGAAATTTTATTTTTATTGTGATGCCTAAAACTAAAAAAAGAAGAAGAACCACCACTTAGTCTTTCAATGACGTTGCACGATTAGCTTTTGCAAGACGTGCGACTCGGTCAACCACTTTTTGAAACATGCATTTGTCAGATAATTATTGATTCAATTAACTTTATTCTTGGTGAAAAGTTGCATTGTTTCTTGATCTACAAAACTATCGTCGACATTTTTTTAAATTCGAAACTCCCCCGACCAATCTTTTCGGCCGAAGGATGCAAAGCATGATTCTTACTTTCAATTGGCATATAATCGACTCAATCCAAGTTAATACCAAGCCAGATCCAACTTGATTCCACCTTAAAAGCTAGCTTGAAATGAAGCTTCCTATTTTTAACCGATAATCGTTTTCATAAAATAAGGAATCCACCATTTTGAATTTGAGACATTATGTTACAGATGCATAATCAGCTAAACATAAAAATAAATAAAGGAGCTTCAATTCATAACCAACGACCGTAAAATCGTCTTTATTTGGACTCTCAGGCGCTTATTGAATATTTTTTATGTTTGAGCCACCATATTTGCCTTGCAGTTTCCAAAAACTAATACAGAAATTTATAGCTATTATCCTGGCGCTCATTTTGCACTAATTGGATACTTTTATTCGGCACTGCTACAATTTTCTTTTTGTAATATTGTTATGAGTTTCATTTATGTTGCAAAGTCAAGCTACTATATTTGAAGCGACAATTTAATTTATTTCATACACCACGATTCATTCAAAAGTAAGAGTCTATACGAAAATTTTACGTTATTATACGCTTCAATTGATTGCAAAAAATTTTGTCCACAGATTTGATCCGTTTGACGTGAAATGTCCCATATTGGGCAAAATTTGTCAAGTGTACCCGCCTAAAAACTTTTCGTCTCCGATTTCTTTAAAAGTCCGCGAAATTATTGTCCTACTGAACCTCTTTTAATTCCCCTAAGAGAACGTCTCTAGTACGACGGGTTGTCAGTATACAGGGGCTCGAATTTTCAACCTTTTACCGCGCACGCTGATACTCAATTAACCATAACTTCCACAAAAGTTATCCAAATTAATTTTTTATGGAGGTCTTAGAAACGTTTTTTCATCAGATTTACGCTGAAGGTAATGGTTTTAGATTTAAAAAACTATTTGAACTTTATTGTTTAATTTTAAACATATTTTTGAGTTTTTTTCCAAGTGCGACCGCTAATTTTTTTTCCAAAATTATGTTTAAAAAAAAGCTTGACTTTTCCTCTTTAAAATGAGCCATGAGCCGCACTTGGAAAAATACTCAAAAGTGTGTTTAAAATTAAAAAATGAAGTTCAAATAATTTTTTAAATCTAAAACCATTGCCTCTAGCGTAAAGCTGATGAAAAAACGTTTCTAAGACCTCCATAAAAAATTAATTTGGATAACTTTTGTAGAAGTTATGGTTAATTGAGTATCAGCGTGCGCGGTAAAAGGTTGAAAATTCGAGCCCCTGTATACTGACAACCCGTCGTACTAGAGACGTTCTCTTAGGGGAATTAAAAGAGGTTCACTAGGACAATAATTTCGCGGACTTTTAAAGAAATCGGAGACGAAAAGTTTTTAGGCGGGTACACTTGACAAATTTTGCCCCACATACAGTATGTTTTAGTAGCTGTATGAGATCTTTCAATAGCGATAACTTCCGAATGACGTTTGACAAATGACGTTTCTACGACATTTGTGTTCAGTAAGGTTTGCCATTGAATCATGAATCGTTTTGTACTTGAACAACGCTTCCAAATTGTGGAAATTCATTTTCAAAATCGAAGTTCCGTTCGCGTAACGTAAAAAGCTCTTCTTTAGTTCACTGACGATGCGTATTTCTGGTTGAATGGGTATGTGAACAAGCAAAATTACCATATATGGAGTAAAACCAATCCATGACACATGACTAATACATTTATGATTCCTAAACCAGTAATAGTTCCAGTACCTAGTGCAGTGGCAGATCATGATAATAAATATTTAAGTGAATTCAATAGATGCAAATGAATGGACACTTCAGTCCGAAGATTTATGATTGAATCATAACACAAGATGTTCAGAACTCATAGTTCAGAAGAAACGCAGTAAGCTTACTTACAATAAATATGATGAGAAAGACTTTTCTAAGAGAAGATTGTTGTAATACAGTATGTTCTTGGAATATTGTAACAGATTTGTTTGTTACTATGCAGATTTGACTTGAAAACTGGGTTCTGCGGCTCAAAATCTATAAACATGCAATGCTGGCTTACAAGTTGCTGCTGAAAGATTTTTTTTTTGAGGTTATGTCATAGAATTGTCAGTTCTATAACTAATCTGGTTCTATTTTTTGAATTAGCAGCTTGAATCCCGTAAAAAACATGTTTTACCATGACAAACTTAAAAGTGTCATATTATAATCGATTATAATATTTGCTGTAGTTTTTTGATATTCTTCTTAACAATAACAACAATAATAATAATAATAGTAATAATAATAAGACATCGAAAAATGGCTTGATTCGTGGATAGCCTCAAAAGATAAATACTTTTACCGTAACTGTATTCGAGCTCTACCAGAAAGATGGGCAAAAGTTGTAGCTAACGATGGGCAATACTTTGAATGATTTATTTCTAACCATTTTTTCACAATTAAAGTGCATTTTCATCAAAGAAACAGCGGGAACTGAGTTGCGCACCTAATAATTGGAGGTATCGAGGAATTAAATTCGAAGTATTGAGTGTTTGTGAATCCTTTGTATTATGACCTTCAGGGAACTTTATCTCCTTGAAGTGCGCCTCGCTGATAGGCTTAGTCGGTAGTTTAGTAATGTGTTAGTTAGAAGTAGGGGGCATACACGCCAGGAAAGTGGAATGTGGCCTAAAGAAGGCACGGGCAGAAGAGAAGCAGCGTATTCTACAAAAATGGCGGTTCCGTGGACATGGTTAAGTGGGTGGAAGGAGGGGGGGGGAATCCCACATAACCAATCCTACGGTGTACGTAAATGCACTCGCTTACCCTAAAAAAAGTTTTAAGTAAAAGTTTAAACAAACAGTGTGTGTAATGGTGAGTTTGTATCTACTCAAAAGTGAATAAAGTGTTCAGTAATAATAATATGACGAATACATTTCTTGCTAAATTGTCATAAATTGTCATACATTAGCTGATTATACCTTACAACAGACGGTTTTAACTTTTGTTAAACTATCCTTTTTTCCGCACATCTAGAATTTTTTTTCTGTGAAAGGTCCCCTTTTTCTGGCGATGAATTAGTTTTGACATGGGAAACTATTTTTTTGTTTATTGCAAAATACTTTTTGGCAAATTCATATTATATTCAATTTCTGCATTCATGAGAAACATCACATATTATCTCCATTGACTTTCCGTCAACCTCTCAGTCTACCATGCGAAATTTTGAAATTAAATGAGAATAAAATTTGAATAGATAAATTGATTTCTTTGCAAAATTATTTCACGGTGCGACCAAACTCGAGCCCATTTGTTCTACACAGCTAAACACATTCGTAATCGCATTTATTTTTTTTAACGCTCGAAGCAAGGTGAGGTTACTGCAAATAATTTATATACCAGGGGGTAACCGATGCTGTCAGAATCATCTGATTAAAAGTCGTCTTTTCGATGAAGATCTCAATAATTAACGGGCCTACTCAAATGTTCCAAAGGTCAAGATATCATAGTTATGCAAGCCAATAAAATGCTTATGTATCGAATGTGATAGTCAATCATTGACAGAATCGAAGACTTTGTTCTACTTGAAGGACAACTCCAGATTTTTACCGGATTAACTTGGGAAAAAATTATTGATCTACGAAAAATGCTAACACCAATGAAAAATAGGCAGACACGTACTGTAACTACAATTCTAGTAGCATTTTTACGAAAGACACGATCAAGGAATTCTAATAAAATAGTAGCAACTATGCTGCAACTTGGACAAGAACAGATAGTTTCAGACTATTGTGCACGGGTGATGAATGATTTTGAAATATCTGTGCTTCCATCTCGGCCTGGGTTCGATGCTGTGTCAAAAAGCAATCTCATTAAATATTAAACTAGTAGAATGTCAAAGAAGTTGTTTGATTATGATGATCAACTAATGCTTATATGTGATGGCACTTATGCTTGCCATCAAAAAAGCAAAAATAAAGAATGCCTACAAAAATCATTCTCAGGACAATCAAAAGTTTCATTATATAAACCATTCACAGTTTGTACAACTACAAGGTACCTCCTCGATATGCTCATTTTTTATCATGCGAACGAAAATGATGCTTGAATAATAAAGTAATGACATTTTCATTTACTGGTTCTTATCAATATTCTTAATCAGTATCGTGCTTAGCAGAGATAATGAATGATGAGACAAGGAAATAACAATTTTGATAGAAATAGGCAATTTCAAAATTCTTTACCAAATTATCTAAACATATAAAATAATGAAAATTGCAATTACTGTGAAAAAATATGTCATACTGTAGACGAGTACGTCTATACAGTGCTCCCAGATCGTGTATAGAATTTACCCCCTCCATTTTGACGTATGATAATAGACAAAGGAGCAGGAAGAAATTTAATAAAATTGAACATAATAGAACATGTAGAAATAAACCAAACAGAAATTTTACGTCTTAGGAGAATAAATAATGTAACAGTTTATACATTGAGTCATGTTACACTTAATATTTTTGGACAAACAGAGTGTCAAATATACTTTCTATACTGATAGAAATAGAAACTTATGTAGTTATACTAGAAAATTTTGAAGAAATTTCAGTAAATTATTGTCCAATTGAACTAACTACATATCAAATTAACACTTTCACAAACAAAATATCCCCTCAAAAATTGATCATTTCCAACAATGCACAAGAAGTATTACCGCAATTTGATCAAATTACATGACAAGATAGACAAAGAATTACGTCGTTTAGATAATTTGAATCAAGAATAATTAGATCATGTTAAAAAATTAATTATTAAACATTCAGACGCGTTCCAGACACCAGATAAACCTTTAGAACCAATTGATGCTGTTATGCATTCAATTTCTACTGTTAATGATCGTCTAATTTTTTTCAAAAGAATATAGATACCTACCAGCACATAAAGGAAAAACACTAAACGAATCAATGAACTTTAAAAAAATAAAATTATCAATACTTCTTAATCATCTCATAACCTATCAGTATTTATTATTACGTTCCGAGAAAAAGGCGAGGGCAGTTTAGATTTTTTGATGTAAGGGAAGCGGTTAGCTGATTATTTTAGGTTGGTAAGGCCTAATGATTTATTTTTATTTGTGGGTACGTTGTCACTTTTAAGGTCTATGAGCCTTGATTTGTTCACAATGATAATAAAACACTGGAATTATATATAAATAATTTATTGAACAGTAAGTAATGAAGTTTATAGAATTTGATACAAGGAATGATAATTACACGGTAACTTACTTGTCTACCTCTTAGATTAGAGGGCAAAAAAGAGAATTTTCGTTTGTTACTGCTATAGTTGCAAGGCCACAATACAAAGTCTTGCAAGATAGTTTGGTTTCGTTTCAGTTTCCGTGAGGTAGCAAAACAACGATAAATTTCGCAGAAGGTAGTTTGGTGTGAGGGATGAAAGTCCACCAACTGGTATGATCAATTATCCGCTTACGTATCTTGTTAAGTACACGAGAAATGAATCTGGTATGCACTTGTTAACAAGATAGGTTAGTTCGTCCCGATTTCAGAATTGAATCACTTTTAACGGAACAGGACTAAATACGACGATGTACGTAATCCAAAGGAAGTAGATAGCTTTGCTGTTCCCGGACTTGCACCACTTAAGGACCAAGGATTTTATTTCCCAAGTACCGAAAGTAGAATTGTGCTTAAAGAAACCGATGATATTTACGTTTATCAAAGGGCCTGCTCACGGTGTTGGCTTACTGGTCCGAAATGAATCGAGTTGATCGTACAACTGATCGGAACTTAATGAAAAACCACCAGAGGTAAATCTGGGATATATATATTGAATCTATAACTTAATTCGTGCGGTTTTTTTTTCAAAATTTGAACGTTTATTTAAGAAAAACATGTACAATAGTATTATTCAAAGTATTGCCCATCTGAAGCTATGACTTTTTCCCACTTTTGAGGCAATTTGTGGATTCCATCCCAAAAGAACTGCGCCGGCTTGGCGGCCATGAGTGAATCAAGCCAATTTTTGATACCCTGTTCTGATGTGAACCGTATTCCAGTGAGGGCATTCTGCATCGACTGGAACAAATTGTAGTCAGAAGGAGCAAGGTCTGGGTCATAAGGAGGGGGGGGGGGTAAAACTTCCCATCCACTGTTTTCCAAATAGTTCTTAACCGGAATAGCAACCTGGGGCCGAGCCCTCCTCTCGGACTGGTTCTTTGACGAAGTCCTTCTCTTGGCTATGCCAAAAAAGGACGGGTGAGCAGGCTCAGTAGACGGTCCTCGGGTCATGGAAGCTGTAGTGTCCCGATAAATCGGTGAACAAATGCAGGGGGCTCTATAGACGGGCATCTTCCCATTGCGTGAAGGGTGCCCTATAAACGGGTCTATCCCAGATAGGAAGCGGAGGACGCTATAAACGCGTCTATCCCCATGCATTAAGAAGGATGTATGCCCCAGGTAGCGGCGCTGAGAATGAGTCTGCGAGTGTCTGTGAGGAATGAGTGAACTGAATGAATGTCAGCGCCGCATGACTGTGATATGTGTCCTTCGAATGTGAGAGGAGAACCTATAGACGGTCTCTCTCTTGAATGAGGTTAAGAGCGAATTGGTGTATGGAATCTCCTGGGGGACACTGCAAAGACTCTGCAGTCTGTGACCAAAAACAGTCCAAACGATCTTTTCCGAATAGCATCCCACTGGGAGTGCTTCGCACCGAGTGGTGTCTTCCCCGGCCCACGAGGAGGCGAGGTTAATGTGAGCCTAGCTCTGCCGAGGATGGTGTGCCATGCGGGATCAGGAGCCTGCTCCTTCGGGACATTGATCAGGTAGTGCGTATAGAACACAGGTGTCGGAGCCTGTGTTGCTTTGAGCGAGTCCGGTCTGTCCGTGTATTCCGGGACCGGCTAAGTGGAGGTTGGGCCTCAGGGCCCTGATTTGAGCGTCGGGGATTTCCTGAAGTCCGACGCGCGGTTCGTTTGGGTGGAGGTGGCGGGTGTGCGTTTGTACAGCTGCTACTTCTCTCCCGGCGACCCCTTCGAGGTCTTTGAGACCCAGATCCTCCTTCTTGAGGAAAGCCTCAGTGAGAACGTCAGGCGATCCCTCATAGAGGGTGACTTAAATAGTAAGCCGCCCGAATGGGGTGAGGCCCGCCTAGATAGGAGGGGAATCTTGAGTGACCACCGGTGCATCGAGTTTAATTTAGAACAACGGCGCAAAACAGTGGATAAGGGAAGGAACGAGCCCCTCCTGGAACACGAGACGGCTCTGCAGGGAGAGACTTAGAGTCCATCTCGAGGCGACCAGGCTCATCGATGACCTTAATTGGGTCGAGACTACTGGGTCGTTGGAATACACTGTGCGCTCGACGAGGCAAAAGGTGGTCGCAGCTTGAGACTACTCAATGCCCCGCCGCAAGGGCAGGCAAGCCAAGGGCTCGATGTACTGGTGGAATGACCAGTTGGCTGCCCTACGTCGTGAATTCCTCGCAGCGCGGCGGAGATTCACCCATTAAAAGATTGATTCGACTAATCAGTTTGCCTAACGGGCGAGTAGCCGCGGGTGGAAGTTCCGGGGGAACGGATGACGGAAGAGTCGTACGCGACTTTAGGCTGGAACCAACCACTCGTGAAGTTTAAAGCCGAAAGGCGGTTCCGCGGGCGGTGTATTGGTTCGAGAGAGGTGGTTTTTTTATTTTAACAGGTATGCCTGGACCCGTTCTAGGAGAGTCCTGTACAACGTCTATAAAAGATTTCGTCATTTTTCCTCCGCACCAAAAAAAAGAAAGAAAAAAAAACATGGGGCCGAGCGTTGTCATGATGGAAAATTATTATTATTATTCCAGCAGCATTCCGGACATGCAAAACCGCCTTTCAACGCCTCTCGGCTTAAGTTTATGTGGAACCCAATTTCCTTGCTTTTGAATGTATCCGGCTTCTTTTAAACATTTTGAAAGGGCTGCTTGAGTGACTCCTAAAGATTCTGTGAGCTTTTTTTGTGTTTGGCAACATTCTTCATCGAGTAATGCTTCGAGTTCTTCATCTTCAAACTTTCTTGGCTGCCCAGGACGTTCTTAGCCTTCCAAGCCAAAATCACTACTTTTACATCGCGCAAACCACTTTCGGCTGGTTCGCTCAGCTAGAGCATGTTAGCCATAAACTTCTACCAAAATACGATGACTTTCGGCAGCAGTTTTCTTCATATTAAAGTAATGAAAAAGAACTCCCCGCAAAAACACTTTTTCTGGCACAAAGTTCGACATATTTGAGTGAAAAAAAATTATTGTTGTTTACGCTTCAAATGAATGACATTTAGTGAAAAAGACGCACAGTTACAGTAGCTTTCAGACGCATGTTCGGAGGATTGGAACGATGGAATAATAATCAAGTTACGCCATCACTTAGCAAACCGCACGAATTAAGTTATAGATCCAATACTAAGTGTCCGAAAAGTATCCGACTTGCGTTTATATTTACGCGCCAGAGCGCTCAATTGGCCTCTGCGGCGTATGAACGTAACCAGTAGTCCCTCGCGAACTCCCTGAATGACATAGTTACCGGCCGGAAGCCTTGGGTCGCGCGCAGCGTGTGTTTATGTCCAACGTGCTTTTTCCGTTCGTCGCATTTGTTTACAGTTGAAAATGACAGAAAGAAGGATCAACGAATTTGCATCAAGTTTTGCTTCAATCTCGGCAAGAGTTGTACGGAGGCGATTGAAATGATACAGAAGGCTTTTATGGACGAAAGTATGTAAGTCGGAGCCATGTCAAGTCAATGATGATCATTTTTTTCGATTGTGAGGGTGTTGTGCACTACGAATTTTCTCCAAGAGGTCAGACGATCAACACAGAATATTACGTTGAAGTTCTGAAAAGATTGCGTGATGCCATGAGAAGAAAACGACCGTGTTTCTGGTCAAGCGGTGACTGGCTTCTTCACCACAATAACGCGCTAGCGCATTCATTGAACATTATGCAGCAATTTTTGGCGAAAGACAAGGTTGTACAGCTTCGCCAGCCTCCGTACAATCCCGACATAGCTCCCTGCGACTTTTGGATGTTCCCGAAATTGAAAATGGCGCTCAAAGGAAAGCGGTTTGAAGACATCGAAACGATTCAGAGTAATACAGTAAGGAAGCAGAATGACATAATACTTCGAAAAAAGATGACTCAGGGTGTCTAGATTCTCAAAATATATTAAATTATCGAAATTTATAACCTTCGTCTATGGACACTTTTTTTAATTTCTGGCCCACAGTGAGTCCACATCGTTGTTCCTAGGTAGCGTTACAAGTAGTTAATTCATTCTCGCTTGGAAGCGCATTTCTTGAACTTATCGACAACTTCATTTTTTGCCATTGCAGTGTCATCTGTCATGGATCGAAAAAGAAATGTTGAATAAAACTTAAATATTCTTTAATAAAGAATCCGAATCTGCAATAAAAAAGAGTTCCCACTCGAAATTTTAAAATCACCCCCCATCCCACCCCCTTAAGTATGTGGTGGATGCGGCAGCAGTTCAAAGCACAGTTCTATCAATAAGAAGGATACCTTTATCGTCCCAGAAAACTGACGTGATTGAAACGTTTTATGACTTTTTCAGAGCCAGTTCTTCTCGTTCAGTCCACTGTTTTCACTGCAGTTTCGTGTCTGTGGTATAGTGTCTTTTCCAAGTTTGGCCCATTGTTGCAAAGCGTCGAAAAAATCAGCTGGATTTTTCTTAAACGTTTCCAAACATGGGGCAGATGTTCACATGCGATTTCGTTTTTGCTCTAGAGTGAGAAAACGCTGCACCTATCGTGCTCACAGTTTTTAAATGTGCAATTCATATTGTGAAATAAAATGTGCCCGGACCTTCGATATGACAACGGCCTAAGTTAACTTCTGCACTTTCACTCTCCCATGGGCCAAAACGATATCGTGTTCTTTTTCAATGTTACAGGTGTCACAGATGATTTGGAAATTCCAGGACGTGGTGTAACATCGATGCTCGTCCTGCCTCGCTTGGATTTATTCACCTAAGGTCTCACTGTCCGACAGGAAGGGGTACGAGTCGAACAATGTAGGTGCAATTTACTCCTGAATTTTCTTCGTACTTTTGTTTTCCAGAAAAAAAATTGAATCACACCACGAATTCCAATTTTGTCCATTTTTCACAAATATCTATTATACCTAATACCGCAAGGATTGAAGGGACATGCTCTTACGAAAAATTAATGCGAGGTCTGGCTCGTCTCATATATGGACGCTTTCGCTTATTTAATTCAACAAATGCGGTTTATAGATTAAACATCACGATTCTGATCATTTTAGTAAAACTTGCAAAAGTTTGGATGTATTTCTATGATATCACAAGCGAATACTATTCTTTCCCTATAATATTTATTTGTTTATTTATAATATTTAAACGTTCCATCTTCATCTAGGAATCTCTGTTAAGTTGGTGGAGCCGCATCAACTGTCGAATAAAATATAATGTGGTTGCACCGCGTTTGAGTAAATGCTTCATTACCATTGTCAGCAAGCTGTAAACAAAACCGTCGATATAAATTGCGCGCCATATACCTCGACTTTTTTGAACTGAAATTGAAGAGAGAAAAGTCGCTCGCGTAGAGTAGAATGTGAGAGAACTAAAGTGAATGAATCACTTTCTCACTCTACGCGAGCGACTTTTCTCTCTCCAATTTTAGTTCTAAAAAAAGGTCGAGGTAGATGGCGCGCAATTTCTATCGTCGAGGAAAGAATTGGAGCTTGTAGACACACATTAATACGTGTAAGTTTATGTGTGATTGACTTTTGTATGAGTTCATAATGTCTTTATTGCTACCGTCTGACATAAAACTGAAATGATTACTTTAACCATTACAGTATTAAGATAATAACGTGAAAGAAATAAACTATGTATGCGATCGAAGTTAATTAAAGGCTATGATTAAACCAGTGGAAAGAAATTTTTTGGGGCATGTCCATAGTCATTTTTGATGGGTGTTACATGGGTAAAAAAACATGATTTTTACCATTTTTATGACATAATAGTAAAACATGCAAAATTTTGAATGTATTTTTGTATATAGGACTATAACTTAGTATTCTTCTTCCTCAAAATACACTTTTTATTGTTTTTGTACAAACGTCTTTCGGTGTGGTTAAACTGTGGCCATTACTATGCAATGGAATACAAGAAGTAGTAGAATGATCCGCCTTAAGTACTTGCAAGCCGTCAAAGCGGTAATTCTATAGAAAGAGACAACTTCTCTGCCATGTGTTTTTCGAACACTTAAAGCTGGAACTATAATTTTTTTGAAATTTTTTTTGCTGAAAATTTTTCTGTAAAACCATTTTTTGTGTTTTTTATAATTATCTCAGGAACCGTATAAGATATAAAAAAAAAGAAAACAATAAATGGATTCTCCGTTTAAAAAACGCATCAAAATCACGTAGTGCTTGCCGTTTAAAAAATATTTACACTCTTTTATCAAATGATTTGTGATTTTTCGATAAGAATTCAACTTAAGAAATCTCAAAAACCTGACGTGCTGGGTAAAAACAAAGACCAGATTTAAATTCAGCACAGAAAACTACTCTGGAAATGATATATCTCATTCCATGAACGCATAGGACATATTTCGTTAAGGAGTGTTATCAGTGGACGGTATGGAATTGTTTGTAAATACGAAGATGGATGTCTCGGAGGCAAATGGTCGTACAAAAACAATAACAAATGTATTTTGAAGAAGAAAAATAGTAAGTAACAGTGCTATTAGGTAAGCAACTAAGCTCCCGCTGTTTGTGAATATATGGCTCCAGCAGTAAGTGCTGGTCGATTTTGACATATCCAAAACGACATGAACCAAGCTTCGATATATTCTACAGCATGACTACACTCGGCCTCACGTTGCCAAACCCGTTAAAAACTACCTGGAAACGCTCAAATGGGAAGTCCTACCCCACCTCCCGTATTCCCCAGATATTGCGCCGTCCGATTATTACTTGTTCCGGTCGACGGCACATGGTCTGTCTGATCAACAGTTCCGCTCATATGAAGACATCGACAAATGGCTTGATTCGTGGGTAGCCTCAAAAGATGAACACTTTCACCGTAAGGGTATTCGAGCTCTAGCAGAAAGATGGTCAAAAGTTGTAGCTAACGATGGGCAATACTTTGAATGATTCATTTCTAACCATGTTTTCACAATAAAATTGCATTTCCATCAAAGAAACAGCAGGAACTTAGTTGCGCACCTAATACTCGTATATACAAAAATACTTTCAAAATTTTGCATGTTTTCCCATTACGTCAATCATAATCATAATTTTTGTCCTATATAACTCCATTTCTCTCAGAAACTCAATGTAATAGGACTTTTTTCACACTAGAATCGTAACCAACGTTACAACGTCAATAAAAGAAAAAAAAACTATGGACATGACGGAGAAAATTTCTTTCGACTGGTTTAATCATAGCCTTTAATTAACTTCGATCATATATATAGTTTATCTCTTTCACATTATTAACTTGCCACTATGATGGTTGGAGCAATAATTTCATTTTTATCTCAGGCGGTTGCAATAAAAGCATTATGAACTCATACCACAGTCAATCACACATAAACTTACACGTATGAACGCATTTACTTCAACGCGGCGCAACCAAATGCTATTCTACTCAGCAGTTGATACAGCTCCACCAACTTGTCAGAGATACCAAGATAAGGATGTAAGCTTGAGGGTGTTCAAAATTAATTTATGATTTTGAATTACATCCCATAAAAATACAAAATGCATAATCCACTTTACGACAACGTCTAATTCAATATCATTATGGTTTTATGAACAGTAAAATATTAACATGGTTAGCAAAATCGAGATCCTGTTGAAGAATATAGCTATGTACCATCGATGACAGCATTCCAGAAGATTTATTCAACTTAGCAGCAGCACACAGTGAGAAGTTACGATCAATAAAACTCATACAATAACTACAAGTATGAATTTGGAATGCTATCAATGTTCACATTTCTGTACGTAATCATTGGCTCCCTCCAAGAATTGAAGGCAACTACCAGCGGTAAATCTCGGATTTACAAACTATTGGACTTCCCAATAGTACTATCCGAAATGGATTTTGGCACGTGACCAATGATAACTGATTCAGATAAATTTTTTCCCGTAGAATCCGAATCCGGACTCGGAAGTAAAGAATTGGCTCTAGTTTTCGAGAAAAACAGGGTCAAGTGTCCCAAAAAACGTGTTTTTGGGCATTTTTGAGGACGTGTATAAGTGGAACGTGTGCCAATAGAACCTTCTAAGAAAGATGACATGGAAACCTGGCTCGTGTCCTTTTGAAGTAAAAAACAAAAGACCAGGTGCCATGACCTTGAAATGGTCGGGAACAGACTCTGCACATGTGCGCGCACCGATTCATTGCTCTTAGAGAAAGAACGTGAATTTAACTGAAATCGTGGGAGCGTGTCAACTTGAACTAAAAGAAATATAAACTCTTCAGAGGTCATTAAAGTTGATACGCGACAAAATTGAACTCACGTTTTTCCTGTGTTCTCCGCCCCCTAACATGCCTCTTATTTTATAAGTATCCGTTTCTTTCATGAATTGTTTTAGCTTCCAGTTGTTTTGCATAAGCATTCCTGAACAATCATTCTGGTCCTGTTTTATTTACGGTAGAAACCCGTTATAATATTAGCACTATTAGATTTTCTCTGTTGGGTGTAGTTACTGATAATTACTTTCTCCAAAAAAGCGTTAACATATTCTGGGCTTGCAAATTCCAATACTGTTCGACTTCTTCGCCTAAGTTCTATTGGCTGATACTCATTTATTTCCACTCTCAATGGTTCTGACGTTCAGTTGATTTATAGAAGCGTTTACGCAATTATCATCACGTCATTTGATTCACTTTCTCGAGTTACAATGTGACAAATTTACTCAATAAAGTTGTGAAGAACATCCAACCATTTGGTTAAAATTCTATTCATTTGATTTATGTTTTGTATATGATCACAATGCCCCGGAAATGCGTGAATCGTCCAAACTTTTTCTGCTATTTATGCGCTTCGTTTATGCTGAAAGGACAAGAGAAAATCATGACATCTACGATAAAACAAGCAATGGATTATACCTCAATCGTCAAGTTGCAACAGCCGTGCAAAGCTTTTACTATATAACAGAATAATGTTATCCAAGAACCTATTGTAGATATTGAAAAAAAAATTTTACCGCCGCTCCACATCAAATTAGGCTTAGCAGAAAACTTAATAAAAGCCATGAAGAAAGACAAGCCCGAATTTTACTATGTGAAAAAGATACTTCCAGAGCATTCTCATTTAGATTTTTTTCCACCAAATCTAGGAGCTGTCAGCGATGAACAGGGTGAGCGATTTCATCAAGACATTGCCATTATGGAGAAAAGATATCAAAGAAAATAAACGGTGAATATGCCGGCAAATTATTGCTGGATGATGTGACGTGGTAATTTTTACCTGTCACTTAAAAAGATATTTATGTAGACTCACAGGTATGACAGGTGGGGTTATGTCCCGGGGAAAAAGTCACGTGACGAGAGACCGCACTTCGTCACCACCCGAGAGCAGTCGAAACACTTACAAAGCACTACCCGCACTTACGCTTCCTGTCCCGTCTGTTCTATACACGACACGAGGACAAAGGCACAAGAGAACAACGGCCTTGGAGATGCGGCACGACCGGCTTCCGAGCAGTCGTAAACACTGGTCGCCATGACGTCTTACGAGCATCGATACATCGATGCCTCGATTGTCGCCGCCATCGATCGCTAGAGAGCAACGCACAGGACGAACAGCTTCAACCACGTGACCCGGAACATGCAGTCTGGGGCACCTCCGTGAAGATAGCACTGCAAGAATACAAAATAGTAATTTTGATATATCCTATCGTTTGTGGGTCGTTTGTGGGTGTTTCGTATTTAGTTTTTATCATTTCGGGGTCAAAAATGCCAAAATGGGAGAATTTCTAAAATTTGCGTGCTAACTTCACGGTCGCACCACAAACATTGTTTGTTTGATACATTTTTTATACCAATCTTTTGTGTGTCGTTGGTGGGTGTTTCGGATTTAGTTTTTATCATTTCGGGGTCAAAAATGCCAAAATGGGAGAATTTCCAAAATTTGCGTGCTAACTTCACGTTTGCACTGCAATTCTTTCTTTTTGCAAAATTTTTTGATCATTCGTTTGTGTTTCGTTTGTGGGTGTTACGGATTCAGTTTTCATCTTTTCGGGGTCCAAAATAGTAAAACGTGTAAGAAAATTACAAACTTTAAAAAAGTGAGTCAAATGGCTGGTGTTCATGAAGCGAATCTTACTGCGTATGAACATCACGCATCGTGTACATACATCCGTCAACGCGCGCTTTTTTAAATTTCCATGAAAGTCAAATTCTAGATATTTACAACACATAATGACACTCGATCTCATATTATGGATAATTAGATCATTAGAAGGTTACTAATAACAATTTTATAATTGTAATGCAATAATTTTGGTTACAGTTTTATTGCAATCTCTTAATTATTTTGGAGGATTTTTTACTACATAAGAAGAGTCTGGCAAAAATCATTAGTTCATATAAATAAAAGACGGAGCAGTTGACGGAATAGATCAATCTTGCAAATAAAATATAATTAATAAATAATAATTTTGAATAATGAAAAACGATTTATTGATCCATTCTATTCACATTGAAGCTTCTATTTTTCTCCTTTATTTCAGTTTATTTTGATTTATTTTCAAGCAATTTAGAAAAATTGTTATGAATTTTCAAAAATTTCCAAAGGAATTCCGAAAATTGTAGATTTTTAAAACTGAATAGAAAATAGGATCAAGAAGTATTTTTAGGAAATTTTATTGAAGTATAAACAAGTATAAACCAATTGTAATCTTTTGCATTATTTACTAATGCGTGTGTAAATGACAGCGTGTGGTGTTAGTTGTTGTTTTGAACGAAATGCAGTTGATTTTGGTGCCAAATCATTAAACAGTTCCCATTGTCCAGTATTTCTTCGGCACACGGCTGTGTAATGCCTTGCATCATATGCAATGATTCCGGCTAGTCTGCAAATACACCAAACAGTAAAAATAAGAAATAATTCGTAACTAAAAATAGGACAGCCGTAAAATTTTATTTTATTCATATTATGATGACACTTAATTTAATAATTATGAACGATCTTAAAATAAAAATGTTCAATATTGCGTTATTCAATTTCAATTTCAAAATAAACAATATGACAAGTTGTGTCTGGGATGAAATATAAGTTAAAAATTGTATATCCCCTGTAGAAAAAAATAATTGTACCCGATCGAGACTAATTGATCCGATTGACCCCATTTCAGAAACACCATTGAAACCGATTTATTAATCGGATTCAATCAGGCGAGACCATTCTGAATCCGATTAATAAATCGGTGTCAATTATGTTTTTGAAATGGGGTCAATCGGATCAATCGGGTCCAATTATTTTCTTCTACAAGGGATATTAAACAAACCGATACTCAGAGTCTGCCAAAGTTAAATAGACTGGAAAATCGGATGCCGTGCATGTCATCGATTCATCTTTGTGGTTTCTGATGTCCAATTCCATAAATATGTGAACGTTCATGTGTACGGTTTCCTCTGCAATAAGTGTACAACCGGGTGCGGAACAGGGTGTTGCTTGACTATTCAGATTGAACTAAATGGCCTGATAGAGTTCTTGAAAACCGCTTTCACGAATGATGTTTTCATTCACACACAACTCTGAGATCTCTTCAATGACAGTGTGATTATCCGGACATTGTTTAAACCGTCTTAAACTTGGTTCATTCACCATGATGAATCTCCACATGCTCCGAATGTTTGTTTCGACATCTATTGTCCAAATTGATTTTGGGGATTCGCTGTCAAATACTTTTTGATTAAGCAATGTCTTGGATGTATCTGCAAAATTCAGTAATAAAAGGCACCGTAGAACGTAAACATGATGTGCCGATCCATGTTCAATGAATTCAAGTATAAAGCCGCAAGTTTGATTTGACGACTTATGTAGATGTTGTAAGTAATCCTCGTTCTGGGTAGCATACATTGCTAACACTTGAATTATGGAATCAAAAGGGCAAGTATTTCTGAGGAAAATACATCGCTTATTTAGATGCACAGGGTTTCTAAAAAGACTTCCGTTCTTCAAGAATGATTTTAATTTACTGTTACTAGAAGAAATTTGTTGGGAGTGTTGAATTTCCGGATATGGTCTGAAGTATTTTGAAGGTTTTTTCTTCCTTACTAGCTTCTGCTGGAAATCCTTTTGATTTTCCCCTACTAAGAAATTATGCAATACGATGATTATTAAATTAAGTGTCATCATAATATGAATAAAATAAAATTTTACGGCTGTCCTATTTTTAGTTACGAATTATTTCTTATTTTTACTGTTTGGTGTATTTGCAGACTAGCCGGAATCATTGCATATGATGCAAGGCATTACACAGCCGTGTGCCGAAGAAATACTGGACAATGGGAACTGTTTAATGATTTGGCACCAAAATCAACTGCATTTCTTTCAAAACAACAACTAACACCACACGCTGTCATTTACACACGCATTAGTAAATAATGCAAAAGATTACAATTGGTTTATACTTGTTTATACTTCAATAAAATTTCCTAAAAATACTTCTTGATCCTATTTTCTATTCAGTTTTAAAAATCTACAATTTTCGGAATTCCTTTGGAAATTTTTGAAAATTCATAACAATTTTTCTAAATTGCTTGAAAATAAATCAAAATAAACTGAAATAAAGGAGAAAAATAGAAGCTTCAATGTGAATAGAATGGATCAATAAATCGTTTTTCATTATTCAAAATTATTATTTATTAATTATATTTTATTTGCAAGATTGATCTATTCCGTCAACTGCTCCGTCTTTTATTTATATGAACTAATGATTTTTGCCAGACTCTTCTTATGTAGTAAAAAATCCTCCAAAATAATTAAGAGATTGCAATAAAACTGTAACCAAAATTATTGCATTACAATTATAAAATTGTTATTAGTAACCTTCTAATGATCTAATTATCCATAATATGAGATCGAGTGTCATTATGTGTTGTAAATATCTAGAATTTGACTTTCATGGAAATTTAAAAAAGCGCGCGTTGACGGATGTATGTACACGATGCGTGATGTTCATACGCAGTAAGATTCGCTTCATGAACACCAGCCATTTGACTCACTTTTTTAAAGTTTGTAATTTTCTTACACGTTTTACTATTTTGGACCCCGAAAAGATGAAAACTGAATCCGTAACACCCACAAACGAAACACAAACGAATGATCAAAAAATTTTGCAAAAAGAAAGAATTGCAGTGCAAACGTGAAGTTAGCACGCAAATTTTGGAAATTCTCCCATTTTGGCATTTTTGACCCCGAAATGATAAAAACTAAATCCGAAACACCCACCAACGACACACAAAAGATTGGTATAAAAAATGTATCAAACAAACAATGTTTGTGGTGCGACCGTGAAGTTAGCACGCAAATTTTAGAAATTCTCCCATTTTGGCATTTTTGACCCCGAAATGATAAAAACTAAATACGAAACACCCACAAACGACCCACAAACGATAGGATATATCAAAATTACTATTTTGTATTCTTGCAGTGCTATCTTCACGGAGGTGTCTGGGGCACACTGACCTCAGGACTTTATATCTAGTATTCCAGACATTGGAGATACTAAAATTATGTTATATAATTTTGTTGGACACTATCTAACTTAGTGCCAATGTACCACACGCGCTGTTCGCCGTATAAGAGAGAATCGCGTGTTTATAAAAATTATTTGCCGAGGTCAATTACTGTACTAGGCACGGGTTGCCTAATCCTCTATCAGAAATATGACATGTGACTTGCTTCCGGGTCCGCGATCGGGTCACGCGATTAATTCGTGGGGCAGGTCGGGAACTGTGCTAGCGTCGTGACTTCCTCCGTCAATCTCGTCCTGCGACCCATGGAAATGTGTTGTCAAAAATTTCTTCCAACCTGAATCTCCAGAGGACATTTGATATTGATTTGATTCTAAGCTGGAAGTAGAATTTGTCTTGAGGTTCGATCCGGAGTTACAGGATGTTATACAAGTAGCGTAAGTTTGGTTTATTTAATTTTCTTTGGAAAGTGGTCCGAAAATACCGGACAATATTGAATTGACACTAACACTTTATGGCGTCCATCTCACCTACCGAGACCACTTTGCCTCTCTTTTTCTCTTGTGTTCGCGAGTGTTCCATTTCTATACTTATATTCGGTATTTATTTTATTCTCTCTCTCTCGTGGGGTCTAGAATTTTAACTATTAAATTCAATCATTATTAATCTCTTGTTCTTTCGGGTGGCGATGTGACAGGCTAAGTTAAATTCGCCATATTGTCGCGTGTAACTCGGAAAGTTCCGAGGCTTGTACAATTTCGATTCGTTTCTTTTAGTCATTTTGGCAATTTTCTTCAAATAACCTTAAATTGTATAGATTCTGTTTATTCTAATAAATAATGTCCTGACAAATTTCATTTTACAGTAAAACCTATCGTAGCCGACACATATGGGAGACAAGTTCGGCTACGATGGGTACCAATGACATGCGATAATTGCTAGGGACTTATTACTAGCTTGGTTCAGTGCTGTGGCAACAGGTGCCCCTGTGTTTAGTAACACACATGTACCGGCTTGTACTTATTTTTTGTGTTTACTTTTGTGCAAAAAGGTGAGCAAAAGTTAGTTTGAAAAATAATCAGTTATTTTTGTTGATAATTTAAAAATTTCATGGATAAATTCAGTCGATAAAAAACTATAAGGAATACTTAGTGCTTTTAGTGGAAAATGTATAGATAACAGTTGAGGTTATGTTGCACGACTGTACATACATATTTAAGATCTTAATAAGTTGAAATGTAATTGGTTATGAAAATTCTCCAATTTTTCGAAGTTAAATTGTAATTAAAATTTATAATTCAAATATAATCATTAATTAAATTAATATTTCATTTTAAATATTCATTGAAAAAAAAAATTACTAAGATTTTTTACAAAAATATGAGGACCCTCCAAAGACGGTGTTTAAGGCGGCCCTGACCATGCACATTTCTCGACCAATAATGTGAAGCGTCAGAGTGGGATGTTCGTTAGGAGAGTGTCGGCTACGATAGGTTTTACTGTAATTAAATTCGGGTTTCTTTTATTTATTACCCTCTAACTTTTGTGACTTTTAATTGACCCCGCCTTGTATTATTGTTATTAGAGTTTTGACTCTCAGGGCTATTTAACTTGACTTTGTCACTTCAAATAAAGTGACTGGTGCTCAACCACGATTTAAAAGAAGTATTTTATTTTCAGGTGTTTTTATTTTAGACTAGTAAAATTAGTGGGGCAAAAAAAGAGTTGACAGGTTCCGGGTAAGAACATGCATCTCAATGATCATTCTTGATACTCCTGGTAATACCTACAATAGGAAAGCATCATGATCCGTAAAAGGACAGGGAATTTGCATTCCAAATAGCATCTGAAGCCGTGAGGGGCTAAGGGGCTTACAATAAGAAAGAACTCTGAATTGT
This sequence comes from Diplolepis rosae, assembly GCA_030998225.1. Taxonomy (NCBI): domain Eukaryota; kingdom Metazoa; phylum Arthropoda; class Insecta; order Hymenoptera; family Diplolepididae; genus Diplolepis; species Diplolepis rosae. The sequence goes on along the minus strand of JAPYXD010000250.1, from coordinate 5,244,940 downwards.
GGGAGGCTAGAGAATTAATGAGAGGAAAGTTGGAGGACGGAGAGAGCAGCAAGCGCCAAGGTGGTAGCGCGTGGTGAAATTGGTGCGCACGCATGTGCAAAGCCTGTTCCCGACCATTTCCAGATCATGGCACCTATTTTTTTGTTTTTTACTTCGAAAGGAAAGGAACCAGGTCTCCATTTCATCTCTCTTAGAAGTTTCTATTGGCACACGTTGCACTTATACACGTCCTCAAAAATGCCCAATAACACGGTTTTTGGGACATTTGACCCCGTTTTTCTCGAAAACTAGAGCCAATTTTTTACTTCCGACTCCGGATTCGGATTCTACGGGGAAAAACATATCTAAATCAGGTATCATTGGTCACGTGCCAAAATCCATTTCGGACAGTGCTATTGGGAAATCCAATAGTTTGTAAACCCGAGATTTACCACTGTGGTTGCCTTTAATTCCGCGATTACTTCAATTTCGATTAATTACGTGTCCAGCTTCAATAAATTTTTATTCATAATTGTATGAACGACGTAAACAGGCCTTCCTATATTATGGATTATCATTGGTGATCTTCAGGATACAAGCTGCATCTTCGGCACATGTTCAATAAAAAAGTCATTACAATTTTTTGATTTTTTGCAATATATCTTAAACGGATTATTTTCTTAGACTAATATTTTACTGAATGAAGTTTTATGTCAAGACACATCATTTACCTGAATTATAACGAAATTGAAGCATCGACACTTTTCCAATGCTTATACAGTTATACAAGGGGCACTATTTATATTTTGAGGCTTGGCAACACTGAGTGTTCTCAGGTGCCATTTGACATTCCGACTGGAAAGTTTGAAATTTTGTAACATTAACCACCTTTAGAACGTTTTGTCATTTGAGCGTGATTTGTGTTGTTTACAGTGACTTAAAATTTGTGTCTCAGCAAAAAATGGAATTAACTCGTGAGAATTTTCATGCGATGATTAATTACGACTTTCGACGTGGATTATCAAGACAAGAATGCATCGATCAACTTATTTCCATTTTTGTCAATGAAACCCCATCCTATGTCAATGTCAAAGCTAGTATAACGAGTATATACGTGGCCACCATTCGCTCACCGACGGATTTCGTAAAGATCGTCCAAAATCAGTATTTTGACCCGAAAACATTGATTCAGTGCAAAAACTGATTACGCAAGATCTTCCTGTGACATACTGTGAGATTGAGGCAACCTTAGACATTATTTTTTCTAGCATATATAAAATATTGCATGAAAATTTAGCCAAAAATGATGCAAAAGTCGATTGGTGGAAACAAAAACTCAAGAAATGTTCGAACGCATGCAAAAGTTTATACATAATATAAGGTATAAGTATAGATTATAACCATTTTTGATGACAAATTAATTTTTTTCATTATTAGGCTCAAAATATGAATAGTGCTCCTCGTACTCTTGTAGTTGAAGCCTTTTGCAGCTGAGAGGAATTTTACTAATATTTCATAAATTTGAGAATTTGAAGGATATTAAATACTTAGAAAAAATTGCATATTGGCGTTACAAAGAAGTAGTTAAGTTAACTCAAGTAAATTAAGTAAACTTACTGAAAGCTAGTTCTAATGACGACGGGTTGTCCAAAGAAACAAGGAACGGATTCATCCATCAAAGAATGACTTTTTATGAAATTTAATGTTAAATCAGGCAAAGTCCTCGAATCGTTAACACATTGACCAGGCCTTGGATCTGGTACTTTGGCACTCTGTACAGGCAACCAGTTAGAGTTGAGAGCACTTTGTTCTTTGAAATTTCCTTCAAAAGTGTCAGCTATGTCTTGCAACGAAAAAGCACAGACAGCTGATCCACTTATACTATTAACAGGTGTAGTGAATGTACCATAAATTAACTGCGCTGACATGCTTCCATATTGACCAGATATCAGTTCTGTTGTAGATTCTGCAAACACAAAATATTTTGATGAATTTGATTAATATTGACTTTGGGTTAAATTTTGTACTCTAAAAATTGGGAAAGGTTGAAATTTCAATTACAAATAAAAGTCTTTTTAACCTTTAATGCTAAAACTAAAAACATGAAAATGTTGTTACCTAACCAGTACTTTTATGGTTTCTTTTCTTTATGTGCAGGTTTATAGTAAGAGTTTAAGCAACAAAATATTATATAAAGACAAGATGTCCTTCATAAACCATTTTTAAAGGGACACTTTTTTTAAGCAAATAACAGCATGGAAGTACAATACACGTCATGAATCAATAAGTATTTTTTTTTTCTGAACGTCAAGCTTTTATCAAACTTTTTCAAAATTTAAAGAATTTGAAATCTTTCTGCAAAAAAAGAGACGATCTCGGCTGTGCCAGGAAATTATGTATAGGTACATAAATGCGAAAAATTCAAATTAAAGCAGTAATGAACAGACTTTTTGCTGCTTCCTTTTTTAGTTACAAGGCTCTATCACGGTAGCAATTTTTGTGCTCTTTAGCAGAAGGTTAATTCTCAAATGCAAGATTTTTTGAATCAGGAATATACTCCTGCGCTCTATAATAAAAAATCAATTCCAAAATTCAACCTTTTGTGCTCTTTAGCAGAAAGTCTTAATACGCAAAGGAAATTTTCTTCCTGGAACCTTTCAAGGACCGTCTAGCATCCGAAAAAAAATACGTAAGTATTATTTGAATTTTTTTTTATGGCTGAAGATGGCGCTGCACTGACGAAAAATGAAATTGTAAATTATTTCAAGGAATGTGCTTCCAAAAGAAAGATAAATAAGACGTGTTGAATGTTCTCAGAAGGACCATTCAATCACGAATTCAGAGTTTGCTGGATCGGTAGGGGAGGTCCTGGAAAATTGTCCTGCCTGATTTTTAGACCTTACGGCGCAAGATTATTTTTTGTAGGGTTATTGGAAGAATTGAGTTTATCAAAAACTGCCAACAGACTACTACTACGTCCACGTCGTTGTTCCTGGGCAGAGTTCAAAGTAGTGCTTAAAATTAAATTTATCACGGTTGAATGGTCCTTCTGAGAACATTCAACACGTCTTATTTATCTTTCTTTTGGAAGCACACTCCTGAAAACTAAGCCAAAACTCCAAACTCTTCATCTCTGAAATCCCGAGTTTTTCACAAAAATGCAAAGAAAGAAAGCCCTGCATCTAAAAGACATTACACAATCGTAATAGAAACAGGCAACTCCGCCATTGCTGGTCCCAAGCGCGGATGAGAAAGGAGGAGGGGGCACACAGACAGCAACATGACACTACACACTTACAGCGACACTGAACGCAAAACACCCAACACCCGAGAGTGTGTTTTGCGGGAGGGCAGCGTCTCGCCCAGAGGAATTCTTGAGGCCATGCACGGAGCAGACGCGTCCTGCAGCCCACCAACGGTAGCAGCCGAAAGGACTCTGCCAACAGCTGGGATGCCGCGCGTCAGGATGGCCGAGAAGGGAGCCTTATAGACAGGCTTTTCCCTAGCAGTGGGCCTGCTGGGCGCACGCGTTGGAATGGTTGCTCCGCAACCTTCAGGTGCGTGAGGACGTGGTGTGGAGCAAAAGCATCAGGGGACCTTGAATAGGTTCCTTGATGCCACATGAGTATGAATGAGTATGAATGCGGGGGGCCCCTTAATCGGGGTATCGCCCCAAATGCGCATGCGGCGGTGACGCTGAACTTCCCTCGTGCCTTCTCGTGGTCACGCCACAACCACATACACGATACCGACACCCACACATACCAGAATGAATGCACTGCTGAGTGAATGGGCTGCGGCCGGCGCCTGGTGGATATTCCCGATAGACTAGCCAAAGGAGGAGTAGTAGCCTCCCCACCAGTGTAGGACGCGATGTCAGTACCTTACCTCTGTGGAAGTAATATGGGTAAAGGTAAGTCCCTCCAGTGTTTAACTGCGAAGGGCAAAGATCCCGTGAAACCACCTGTTAAACTGGGAAAACCGCTCACGTTTCTACTGTCTGAAGCCAATTTCGGGGTTGAAATCATGGACGCCCGGGCGCAGGAACGAAGGATTGCCTGGTCAGTATTTCCTAATATCCAACGCTGCGTAGGATAAATCGCACACCGTCTAGCCTGCAGTCCGGGTCAGGTGTCGGGGTGGACCCGGCACCGCTCGGTCGATAGGGGTGACGTTAAACCTTTAGCATCATTATTGCGCGGACATTATTACTAGCTTTATTAAAATGTGCCGATAAGATCGACCATCCGATAAACCGCTTCTCGGTTTCGGCGCACATAACTAGGCATCCATACAGGCGGGGATAGTAGCCCTACTGCGGTGATGGGCGAACGGTCTTAAGACACGACGGCACTTAATATGAATTCAGTGAAAAATAAAGGAGGTGAACAGGTGAAGGCGCCAGATACGCCCTCAAATACTCCTCCAGGGGCCGAGGGACGGAAAGACGTTCTTCAGCTACCGAAGGAGCAAAGTGTTAAAATGGAGAAGTTGGCCAGGGCTCTCAGCGTTATGCAGCAGGGTATGCTAAGAAGCAACCCTGGCCATGTCAGGGACAGTGTCAGTTCCTGCGCATGGAGGGTGTAACGGCACTCTCGGACCGCTAGGTCGGGCGGCGCTATCAGGGTGTCGGCGAAGGACGGTGAGTCCTACGCTGAGATCCTCAAAGCAATGAAGGCTAGAGTGAACCCTCAGAATTCGGAAGCAGAAGTTCTCACCATCCGCAAAAAAAACAGAAAGGAGGAAATACTCTTGGACCTGAAAAATGAGGGTGACGTCTCGGCCTTCGAGAAGGCGCTTGACCAGGTGGTCGGGCAGAGAGCCGACGTTAAGTCTTTGGTCTCGAAGAGGTCCCTTAAAGTTAGGGTCCTCGACGAGACCGTCAGAAGGGAAGAGATAGTGGCCACGCTCTGTTTCGCGCTGGGCAAGCCGGACCTCGGGGATCAGTGCAGGCTGTATAAGCGCTTTGGCGGTGTGCAGGGTGCGGTGGTCCGTTTAACCTAATGCAGACTGCTAAGGAGAGGGGGGCCGATGTGTTGCTCATTAGTGAACAACACAAATGGTCCGAAAACTCTGCTTGGTACCAGAATGCGCGTATACAGCTGCTACTTCTCTCCCAACGATCCTTTCGAGAACCTCGAGACCCAGATCCTCCTCCTTAAGGAAAGCCTCAGTGAGGCTAGAGGGCGGTCCCTTATCGCGGGCGTATTATGGTCGGCGAGATGGCCGCTAGGAATGACCTGATTGTATTAAATCAGGGCAGGGATTTTACGTTCAGACGAGGAGCGGGGGGGTCGATTATCGACCTCAAGTTTAAACTGCCCCGTCTTGCCTCAAGGATAGTTGACTGGTGCGTCCTCCAGGTAATAACCTTGAGTGACCACCCGTGCATTGAGTTTAGCATCCTGGAACGAAGTCACCCAGTAAATACGGGAAGGGGCGTCAAAGGAAGGAGCCCCTCCTGGAACACAAGACGACTCAGCAAAGACAAGCTGCAAAAACATCTTGAGGAAACCAGGCTCATAGATGAGCTTGGTCGGGCTAAGTCTGCTGGGTGGTTGGAGGACACCGTGCGGGCTGCGAGGTGGAAAGTGGTTGCAGCATGTGACCACTCGATGCCTCGCCGCGGGAACGGGCGTACCGGGGACGCAATGTAGTGGTGGGACGACAAGTTGTCTGTCCTGCGTCGGGAATGCTTCGCAGCGCGGCGGAGATTCACCCGCTCAAAGGGTGATTCTCTGCTGCACGAGGCATGGAAAAAAGCAAAATCAGCCCTGAGGCAAGGCATTAAGAAAAGCAGACTTCAGTGCTGGAAAGACTTGATCGGTGAGGTCGAGAAGGACCCATGGGGTCTCGCCTTCAAAATAGTCACTAAGACATTGGTGACTAGAAGAAACAACCCGGGGCCTGGATAATCCCGATCGAGTCAAGTACATCGTGCGAAGCTTGTTTCCGCATGTAGAGCCGTTCCAATGACAGGACCGAAGCACCTGCATGGTCCGGCGCGAAGAACTCTTCACTCTCGAAGAACTAAAGAGAGCGGGTGAAAGGCTCAAGGCAAACACAGCGCCGCGGATCGACGGGTTGCCGAACGAGATCCTCAAAGAGGTGTTCGGGGCATACCCAGAGATCCTCCTAGAAGTCTTTAATTCCTGTCTTCGGGAGGGAAGATTCTTCGCAGACTGGAAGAAGCAGAGATTGGTCCTGCTGAGGAAGGGCAACAATGGTCTCTCGGAAAACCAGTTCGGCTTTCGGAAAGGTAAGTCCACAGTGGGCGCCATGCAGACAGTTGTGGACATAGCCACTAAAGCAAGAAGAGGAACTGTTAAACGTAAGGGATTCTGCGCGTTGATGAACATTGAAATACGCAATGCGTTCAACACCGCGAAATGGAACATCTGCATGGAGGCGATGGCACGGAAAAAGGTTCCAGACTACCTGTTGCGAATGATAGATGACTATCTGAGTGACAGGTGGGTGATGTACAAGGGCGACAAATGGTCTCTCAAGGAAGAGATGACATGTGGCGCCCATCAAGAGTCGCGGGTGGGTCCACTCGTTTGGAACGTCATGTACGACGATTTCCTGCGCATGGACCTGCCTTCTGGAACGAGCATCATCGGCTTCGCGGATGACGCACTTGTCGTGTGCGCTGCTCACAATGTCGAAATTCTGGAGCTGAGGATCAATGATAGTCTGTGGCGGGCAAACCGTTGGTTAGATAGCAAAGGCCTGAAAATGGCCTCTGAAAAGACCGAGGCTTTGCTGGTCACAGACAGGAGATCCTTGTAATATCCGAAGATCGTTTTTGGGGAACATGAAATAGAGTGGAAAAAGAGCATTAAGTACCTGCGAGTGCAGTTGGATCGAAGGCTTAACTTCGGCGAACACCTGCAGATCGCGACTGCCAAAGCCATCCAATGTGGGGCCGCCCTGACTCGGCTCATGCCCAACATTGGTGGACCCAGGGAAGCTAAGAGAAGGCTGGTAACGAGCGTGGTAAACTCGAAGCTGCTTAATGCAGCTCCGATCTGGACAAGTGCCCTTAACAACCATGCTATCCTGAAGAAGCTGTTCTCGGCACAGAGAGGTGTGGTGGTGAGAATTGTCTCAGCATACCGAACTGTGTCGACGAGTGCTGTGCTGATCCTGGCGAGCGCCCCGACAATTGACTTATTGGCGGAGGAAAGGAAAGAGACCTTTGAGCTCCGTAAAGAGCTCACCTGCTTAACCAACCTGCAGGAAATCGCTCGCGCGAAGGAGGCCATCCGCAAGGATGGAAGGCACAGACTCGTCGAGAAATGGCAGACGAGATGGGATGGTGACCAATCCGGGAGATGGACACACCGTCTAAATCCAGAGCTCACCACTTGGCTAGATAGAAAGTACGGTCAAGTCGGCTTTTACCTGGCGCAAGCGCTTTCGGGCCATGGTTGCTTTAATGTGTCCCTGAAGTGCTTCAAGAAAAGAGACGACGAGTCGTGTAGCTACTGCGGAAACCTTGTGGACAATGCAGAGCACACACTCTTTTTCTGTGCCAGGTGGGGCGTAGCAAGAGAGGCAGTCGGTCGGGAAGTGGGCACACAACTTACCCCTGACACGATGATCTCTCTCATGCTTCAGTCTGAAAAAAAATGGATACTTATTGAGTAATTCGTCACCCCGGTGATGAAGACGAGGGAGCTCGTTAAGCGTGCAGAGCGCGGCAACAACGGGGGCCAGTAGAAACCGCATCGGGGCCTGCACACGCGGTCCTGCGTCTTGGGCGGACTTGACTGTCCGCGTCCCTCCCCTGGCTGGCGCGGCTAGTCGGTCTGCCTAACGGGCGTGTGGCCGCGGATGGGAGTCCCGAGCGAACGGATGACGGAAGAGTCGTTAAAACTTTTTCAACGTCTATATAAACCTATCTCGACACAATATTTCAAAAACCCTTGCTATGAGTTCTTCTTGATGAAGTTTTCTTCTCTTTAAATTCTCTTTAAATTGTTAGTAAAAAAATATGGCCGAAAATGTGATAAGTGACAGTGCGGGTTCACCTCCAAATATTTTTTCATCTTTTTTTTTTTAAAACACCAACATGATTACGCGCACGTAACTTGGTTACAAAATTTACTGCAGAGCATTTTTGAGAAATGTATAATTTAGTCAAGAAGTAGACTGTATTAAAGAGTTCTGTACAATGATTTGTATATTTTTGTTTCCATTACTGACTGATAATCATCCTGGAAGTTTAGACAGGATTGACACGCAAAGTGAACTGATGCTTTTCAAAGCATACGAAATAATTACAACGTCTTTGTATAAATTTCCTTTTAAAAGCAAACTATGATATGAATTTTAATTTAGGAAATAATGAATAATAGGCACATTGTTTTTAAAATGTCTCTGCGTAATGCGAGAATAGTAACCTTAAACTGCAGAAAAAGTTTTTTAGATACTGATTATGATAAACTTACAAAGTTGTGTGAGTCATTTAATTTGGGTGTGCTCATTTATTTGTATTTTGTAGGACACAAAAATTATACAACACACAACTTTGTAAGTTAATCATTATCAGTGTAAAAAAATTATTTTTTGCAGTTTATAGGTACAATTCTTGCACTACGTAAAAATATTTTTAAAACAATGTACCTGATATGTTTCATTTTTTAGGTTTGAATTCATATTATAGTTTGCTTTTCAACAAAAATTGTTAAAAAGTCATTATGTCATTATTTCGTACGTTTTGAAAAGTATCAGTTCACTTTTTGTGTCAATCCTGGTCTAAACGTCAAGGACCATCGTCAGTCAGTGATGAAAACAAAAGATACAAATTATTGTACATAACTCTCTAATCCTCAAATGTTGTGTAAAAAACATAAAGAAATGACATCACTTCTGTGCCTCTTACTTTAGGAAGTATTTCGGATCTCCAACGTAAAGTAAAATCCCACGAGGAATGTGGACAAGGGCGCTGGAAATATATTAATAATTCAAATGAAAGTTCGACTGAAGATGAGGATGATCAAGACGTCGCTATTAATACTAAACAGGTTTGGTGATATAACAATGTTACGAAAATGAATGTTACAAATTTTGAAACTACAGTTTGAAGCACCTCAAGCGTCGGTGATATACTTATGAATTTCATGTTAACCCACTGACGCATGTTGATGCCCTGTCGTCGATAACGTTTTACTCAACTCCTTACTATTCCCTATGTAACGCTTATTGTTATTCACTTTAGGTGAATTAGGTATTTATCAAATTCATTTTACCCGACTTGGATTTAATAGATGTTTAAATGTCCTTATGACCCAAGTTTAATCGACAGAATCGAGTAAAATTACTTTAATCATTTTTCTCCGTGTAAAGTTTGAAATGTACATTAAGAAATTGTATTATTATCAAAAAGTATCTTGTGTAACACAGCGGAGCATGTAAGAAAGCTTCGTGAAGAACAGACAAAACACAACCAAACACGACTGCAGTACGATAAATTTTAAAAACACTAGTTAATAGATATAGCTGGTGGAACGAGTCTTGCGATTCACGGTTTACTCAACTCTCGATTGAAGCGTAGAGTAGAATGAACGGAAAGCTCTACTATTTTTGTAATTTAATAAAAGATTAGTTTTTTATAATTATACTACGAGTAATAGTATATATATTTAGACATTTTTAATGCACGATTTCATACCTACCCTACACTTCTGAATTTTACTCAACTTTGATTAATTTTTGAGCATTTAATATATTACAAATAATTACAGTTATTTAATTCATAAAATATTTGATTCTATCAGTTTCCCTTAACAACTCATAAATAATCAATGCTACATATTTTGTATCTTCCAGAATGCTATAGAGATTATCTAAAGAGCAGAACTAATCTCTCAGTAAGTGAGCGAGACATTCCAAAATGCTAGGAAAATTTTTAAGTGAAAGAATAAGATATTTACCGACAAGGTTATATCCTAAAGTAAAAGGGGCAAGCTCGATATAAAAACCATGAATATTATTATCTCAAGAAACTGAACGTTTAAGTTCTAAAAATTTCATAAGTCTGATCACTTTATGTGTGTTTAAAGTAATATTACGTGGTATTAAGGCCGTGTGGAAGACATTTGAAGTAACCAATCACATACAACCACTTTATTAGTAAACTAATAATCAATTGGTCATATCCTAAATATTTGTTATTATTTGTATGAGCTTCTACCAGTATTGGCATCAAGTCGTGCATTTTTAGCATGAAATGTCTTATACTATAAAAGAATTAATCTCATGCCATTATTGCTGATATCACATGCTCTCAGAGTAATGTTCTTTGCAAAAATAGTTCGAACTTCGCCTGACTATGGTTGTAAAAAACTCATCCTATATCAGTATGAGTTCTCTTTCAACCGAGAAAACACGTGAGGTGCTACGTTCGAAACAGTTCGAAAGTAGGCGTGGCCTAACATCTCGGTTGTAATAGAACTCATACTGAAATAGGATGGGTTTCTTGCAACCATAGTAAGGCGAAGTTCGAACTATTTTCGCAAGGCACAACTGCTCTAAAAACTTGAAACAGTACTTTTTTAGCATGAAGAGATCCCTGCTTAAAATGTATTATTTTTTGACCAGGATAGAAAAAACAAAACCTGCTACAAAAGCATGACCTATATTGTCACAGCTATTCATCGGACCGAAACAAATGGTAGGCAGAAGGGGCAAGGTCTGGGCTATAAGGCGGGCGGGGTACAACTTCCCATCCACTCTTTTCTAAATAGTTCTTAACCGGAATAGCAACATGGGGCCGAGCGTTGTCATGACGGAAAATTATTGCCTCGTGTCTGGTCGCATATTCCGGGCGTTTTTGGCTATTGCTCTTTTCAAACGGATTAATTGTGTTCGGTAGCGCTCTCCATTGATGGTTTCACCCGATCTTAGCAGCTCATAATACAGCACACCCTTCTGATCCCAACAAATACGGAGCATTACCTTCGCGCCATGGATATTCGGCTTTGCCGTTAATTTGGCTGGTTGGTCAGGTTTCACATATGATTTTTTGCGCTTGGGGTTGTCGTAATGGATCCATTTTTCATCAACAGTAACAATCCGATGCAAAAATGACTTCTTTTTGTGGCGTTCCAGCAGCATTTCGGACATGCAAAACCGCCTTTCAACGTCTCTCGGCTTGAGTTCATGTGGAACCCAATTTCCTTGATTTTGAATGTATCCGGCTGCTTGTAAACGTTTTGAAATGGCTGCTTGAGTGACTCCCAAAGATTCTGTGAGCTCTTATTGTGCTTGGAAACAATGTTCATCGAGTAATGCTTTCAGTTCTTCATCTTCAAACTTTTTTGGCCGCCCAGGACGTTCTTTGTCTTCCAAGCCAAAATCACCACTTTTAAATCGTGCAAACCACTTTTGGCACATTGGCTCAGCTAGAGCATGTTCACCATAAACTTCCACCAAAATACGATGACTTTTGGCAGCAGTTTTCTTCATATTAAAGTACTGAAGAAGAACTCCCCGCAAAAACATTTTTTCAGGCACAAAGTTCGATATATTTGAGTGAAAAAAAATTATTGTTGTTTACGCTTCAAATGGATGACATTTACTGAAAAAGACGCTCAATGACAGTAGCTTCCCAACGCATGTTCGGAATATTGGAACGATGGAATAATAATCAAGCTATGCCATTTCTTAGCAAACCGCACGAATTAAGTTATAGATCCAATACAATATACATTCTGTCAAGAAAGTACTGGGGATTGGTCAACAAAACACAAACTATTTATTATTCATCCAAATTTCTTTTATCGCCTTCAAAGGAGGCCTCTTCCAAAATAATAAACTTATGCCAACGAATAATCAAATCATCAAAACATTTTTTAAACGTATTTTCCGTAATCGACTTCAGTTATCGCCGTGAATTCTCTTTTATGTCTTCTATCGACTGAAAGCAGGTGCCTGGAAGTGATATTTTAGGTTTTGGAAAGTGAAGAAAGTCGGCCCAAACAATTGTTTAAAATGGTACGAATTGATCCGTGAGACACAGAAAGTTCAGTGGCTATCTCTCTTAAACTTGAATGACGATTTCCAGACACCATTTCCTTTACTTTAGCGATGTTAACTTCAGTTTAAGACGTTGATGCCTGACCAGAGCGAGGCAAATCTTCCCCCACATCTCGACCGCTTTTGAATGCACTGTACCACTCATATGCACGTGTTTTTGATAAAGACGATTCACCGTAAGCCTTCTGTAACATTTTCAGCGATTTTGCACATGAAATTCAATTTGCAATGCAAAATTTGAGGCAAATTCTTTGTTCGATATTGTTATCGATTGGAAAAATCGCGAAACATACTAAAGATAAAATGACAACATCGAGCATTGTGAACAAACTAAACGATAGATCGCGCTCGAACTCCACGTCAATATAGAGGACAATGGTGCCAACTTAGCGTCAAAAAAGTTTCTGCCAATCTCTTTAAGCGGGCTTTTTGAATTATCTATTCCCGGTACTTTTTTAACAGAATGTAAGAACGTCGGTCGTAAGTGGACGTCCTTACTGCCGCTTTATAGGGACTCTAAGTACTTCTTTAGTGCTTGTTTTGCAAAAATAATATTCAATTTAGAACCTTCGGATTTTACTAAACACACTCTTCTATCACAAGTCAACTCGGTTATCCACGTGAATGTCTACGTAGTAATTTGGATATTTACATCTACGTGAAGTTTTACGGTGAAAATGTTCTTTGAGTAGGGAAATGCATTATGAACGACGAAATAATACCAGTCAACTCGGTATACATGGTAATTTAGAGATATAAATCTACGTTAATTTTTACGTGGAAAATGCGGTTTGAATGGGGGAGTAATACAAGTCAACTTGGTCATCCACGTAAATGTCTACGGGGTAATTTAGAGATTTAAATCTACGTTAATTTTTCCGTAGAAAATGCTTTCCTAGCCGTTTAAAACAGTATAAGTCAACTCGGTAATCCACGTGAATGTCAACGTGGTAATTTAAAGATTTAAATCTACGTTAATTTTTACGTGGAAAATGCGGTTTGAATGGGGGAGTAATACAAGTCAACTTGGTTATCCACGTAAATGTCTACGGGGTATTTAAGAGATTTAAATCTACGTTAATTTTTTCGTAGAAAATGCTTTTCTAGCCGGTCGAACGAATACAAGTCAACTCGGTTATCGAAGTGAATGTCTGCGGAGTAATTTAGAGATTGGAATCTACGTTCATTTTCACGTAGAAAATGCGTTTTGAGTGACGAAATAATACAAGTCAACTCGGTTATCGACGTAAATGTCTGTGTGGTAATTTAGAGATTTAAATCTACGTTCTTTTTTCGTGGAAAATGCGTTTTGAATGGGGGAATAATAAAAGTCAACTCGGTTACTCACGTGAATGTCGACGTTGCAATTGAGAGATTTAAATCTACGTCAATTTTTACGTGGAAAATGCTTTTCTAGCCGGTCGAACGAATACAAGTCAATTCGGTTGTCGATGCGAATGTCTGTGTGGTAATTTAGAGATTTGAATCTACGTTCATTTTCACGTAGAAAATGCGTTTTGAGTGACGAAATAATACAAGTCAACTCGGTTATCGACGTAAATGTCTGCGTGGTAATTTAGAGATTGGAATCTACGTTAAGTTTTACGCAGAAAATTCGGTTTGAATGGGGGAGTAATACAAGTCAACTTGGTTATCCACGTGAATATCTACGTGGCAATTTAGAGATTCAAAACCACGTCAATATAACATGTACAATAGTATTATTCAAAGTATTGCCCATCTGAAGCTATGACTTTTTCCCATCTTTCGCTCAGCTAGAGCATGTTCACTATAATTTTCCACCAAAATACGATGACTTTCGGCAGCAGTTTTCTTCATATTAAAGTAATGAAGAAGAACTCCCCGCAAAATCACTTTTTCAGGCACAAAGTTCGACATATTTGAGTAAAAAAAATTATTGTTGCTTACGCTTCAAATGAATGACATATACTGAAGAAGACGCACAATGACAGTAGCTTTCCAACGCATGTTCGGAATATTGGAACGATGGAATAATGATCAAGTTACGCCATCTCTTAGCAAACCGCACGAATTAAGTTATAGATTCAATAGCGTAACGTTCGCTACTATTCTAACCAAGAACCAGCAGGCAGTGGTCGCACGCATGCGTGTCGTCTCCATACACGTTCCTAAGCGCCAAAGTACATGTGCAACCGAAAATTATTTTCTTATTGATGTTCACGGGCGGCAAAAATCTCTTAAGTAAATATCCTTTCCTCTTGGAAAGACGAAACAATGAAGTTTAATAAATAATCTTTATAGGTTTGCAATTTTCCATGTGATAAATGTTTACAAGAGGGTTCACGGGCTCATTTACCAAAAACTAATTCATAAGGTGTACATCTTGCAGGTTACATATTTTGTAATATATAAAAATATTGCTTATTTTTGCCAATCGTCGCATCCTAAGTTATTTGCAAGAAAATGTTATTGATGTTCTCCTCTGATTTGATGTGAACGTTCAAGTTAACCATTGGACTGAGTGTGAAAAGCTGTGGTACAAACTTGTTTGATTCTAAAACCTTTCGCTAATCTTTTTAATAAATAGCTTCAAAAATCTCTGCCTTGCATAGTACAATTGTCTTTTGCTGAAGTCGAAAAAATATGGTTACGTGAATACAAAAAAAAACACGTAAAAACAGTATTTTCGAGAAGAATTTTCCGTTTTCCGGACAGGATGGAGGTAGGGATAAGGTCAATACCCCTCTATCGGTGGATTTCATAGTTATTCTTCAAAGATGCATTCAAAATAAAGAATTAAAATATATTGTCGGTGTCAAAATGGCGACAAAATTGCGATTATAACGTCTAATTCATGATTTTAAGCAATAGTATCAAAAAGTCTTGCAGATATCATTTGATAATTGTATTTTAAGCAATATATTGAATTCACCATAGTGACCATAATCTTATGGAGTAATTGGAAATGCAAGATTTTTTCACATTTTTTAGTGAATCTCGCCCAATTATTTTCAATAACTTAAAACATCTTCTCTATATACGTGATTTTTTCACCATTTTGACACTGACAATATATTTTAATTCTTTATTTTGAATGTATCTTTGAAGAATAACTATGAAGTCCACCGATAGAGGGGTATTGACCTTAACCCTACGTCCATCCTGTCTAGAAAACGGAAAATGAGTGGTGGGGAATCAGTGGGAAGGTGGTGCCGTGGGGGTTGCCACTCGAGAGTCAAAATCCTGAGCGTTGATTCAGAGATATTATAAATAGTTCATTTTTAGCCACGTTCCTCAACCGTTAATTTCTCACGTTGCCTGACTCTCACGAATATGATGTTTCGTGATGCTCATTGAAAATTCTAGATTCAGATATTTTAAAAAAATCACTTGAATCAGAAGGCGTCAAAAATTTCAATAATGTAGACAAATGGCCTACGATGAATATTAAAATTCAGGGGATGCGAACGGAAGCTATCGTAATTACCGGAAGCAAAAAAACGTGTATTTCTGAAAACCTTTCTGAGAATAATAAAAATAGATTTAAAAAATATTAATTGCTAAAACCATGCTGACGGAAATAGCTTCCAAGATATAAATGAAGAATTTAGAAAAATTCTGGAATATGATGAATTTGAAGAAAAATACCACATAGCAGATACTTAAATTAACGAAATAATTGAAAAGTGTGGACTACTGAATAGCGAGAAGTACACTACCGGTCAGAATTGTGGGACCACCTGTTTTTCGATGATTGCTTAAATTATCTTAATTTAAATTCTGTGCGTGATGAAATTTGTACTCTTAATAATGTGAAAGCCAACAAAATTATCACGAAAATTAGTCTTGAATCAAGTTGTTTCGTTAAATTTTGAAGAAGTTATTGCAAAAAAACTCAAAATTTCAATGTTTTCTTCAATTTTAAATAACTTTCGAAAAAATCATCATTTTTTAATGTTCTTAGGCTCATTTCAAAGCTACGATTCTACACAATCGCAATAAACTGTCATTATAAATCTATAATTTTTTTCTTGCATAATACAAAGAGTTGAAATTGTAACAAAAAAGTAGGGAAATTTCGAAAACATTTCATCTGTAGGTAAATCATGATAAATATATGGAAATATATTTTAAGGGAATTCAATACAAAATTCATGATTATATGTTTTATATATCTTATAAAAATGTTTTTCTCAGTAAAAGAAATATTGGAATTTTCCCAACTTTTATATTTGAACTTTAACCTCGAGCAGTATGTAAAAAAAAATTACACATTAATTGTACGAATTTGGTTCGATTTTGTAGAAATTTATGTTTAAAATTAGTCAAAGAACATTAAAAAATTTTGATTATTTCGAAAGTTATTTAAAATTTGAGAAAGCATTGAAATATTGATTATTTCTGCAATAACCTCTTCAAAATTTAACAAAATGAATTCATGGCGGGCTAATTTTATAAAGAATTTTAATAGCTTTGAATTTAATTAAAAGAACAAATTTTGTCACTTACATAATTCAAATTAGGATAATTTAAGCAATTATTGAAAAACAGGTGGTCCCAGAATTCTGACCGGTACTATAGGTGCCAATATATGAAGGTATTATTGGAATCACATAATTGCAGGTGTCCTTACGTTCTCAAGGTCACTGATTACGTTACTGAATTCAGATTCTCAAAATTTAAAATGGCTGATCCAATATGGTGGACAAATTTTGAGAAAAGTCATTCAATTGTTTTGAAACTCTGTATTAAGAGGGTTTCGAGGTCGCTGATTATGACACTGAATTCAGATTTTCCGAATTAAAAATGGCGGGCAAATTCTGGGAAGAGTTATTCAATTTTTTAAAGAATTTTTTTCGAGGAGTTTTTTTATGTCGCTGATTACTTAATTAAATCCAAAATCATCAATTAAGATGGCCTATTCAATATAATAGACTTTTTCAAGACATTGAGTTCAATTTCCACGGACTCAGTATGTTGCGGTCCTTATGCCTGATTACATTGATGGATGCATGAAAATTACTGAAAAGATGCACAATTTATTAGAAGTATACCATAACATAATTTTCAGTCACTATTCGATGAATTTGACTTATCACTGTTAACGTTACTTTTATCGAATTCGTCAATCTTACGATTTGTGCCAAAAATTGGAGCTTCGATACCAACAAATAATTCTATAGCTTCTTGAGAAAACGACTTTATTTTTCTTTGAGAAAGTTTTTGTGAACTTGTGGTTTTTGGGTTTGATGTAATTAAAAAGTCTGTCGTAAACATCTTCCATATTTTGTGTACGACTAGATTTAAATGCGAAATTCTCTCAAAATTTCTTTATGTACTGATTACATGATTCCTGAGCCTCTTCTGACATTTGCTCGATTGGAAGCAATGAGAAATCAATGGTCCTTTGCCCATGTATATTAAGTATTAAAATTTTACAGACAGTTGTTGGCATGATGAACCACGAATATAAATCAACTTCTCGCTGTTTCAGTAGCGTAATTTTAAAATTTATGCGAATTTACTTCAAACCCACTGGAAATAACTTAAAGTATAATGTGAAAACGTTTGATTAAATCTTTGTTTACTCCAGTAATTTCAGACAAAATCTTTACAAGCTCAAAAAAAGTCTGTCACACGGAAAATGAACTCGGCAGCTTGCTCGCTCGCGACGGTGGCGTCACGCGCCTAGAGTGTGCGTGCGTTTGACTGCCACATTTTGGAGGGATTTCGGCGCCACTTGGGAAATTACGAGCTTTTGAGATTGGCAGAAAATCTGGCAAACTGAAAGAAGCCGACTAGCCAGGAGATCAAGCGAACCGGATTCCAATAAAAACATTGTGTTAGATTTGTATTATAAGAGTTGTGTAAAAATGGTGCTTCAATTGTAGAGTAAAATGGAGGGTTTTTTAAACATTTATGGACACAAAGGTCTTTTGTTTCACCTACAACGTAAGTACGATTCGAGATATTATAAGCGTTCTAACCTTTGCAGTAAAAATATATGAGTATTTCACTAATTATCTCTGCTTATATACGTTTGGTCCAATTATTCTTTTATAATATAACTTCTTACATGATAATTCGAAGCTTGAAAATGCAAATATAGAAATAATTAGTGTTTACTTATTAAACATATTGATATCTAGAAAATGGTGTTACGGAGGAAAACTTTTATAACTTGGAGAAAAACAAGTTGAATGTACTACTTCAAAATTATGTACAGAAGGATGATTTTTTGTTGATGTTTGACTATGAAAAAGGAACTCAGAGTAGTAATAAAGTATTAGAGTCAGAAGGCATGTTTGATAATTTCACAGAATCTGTCGTTGCAAATCTTCTTATAGAAAATTGAAATGTAGAAATGACTGACTTGACTGTACTAAAAGATACAGAAATTCCTAAAACTATAAAAAATACCAAAAAAAAACAATATTTCAATTACAAATGTTTCTGGAACAAAAAGAAAGTTGAATGTAGGTACAAAATAATATTTAATATAATTCTTTTAAAATACACGGACTCAATCTCAGCATTTTACATTAAAAATGATTACTAAATATAATTCAATGTAATATTTCTATATGATTTGACGGATCTCTTATCAAACAATGACTTATTCTTTTTGCTCAATGCTGATTTAGAAGGACGTATAATCCTTGGTAAATGTATTAATGGCAATTCAGTTGAACTATCATTTATATGTGATAGGTTGCTGCTGGATAAGTATAACGTCAATTCTAGAAAGTTGAAGTAAGATTTTTATTAATTTTTCAACTATATGAATGTTTAGTGAAAAAAAACATTGTTGTGCTGAAATCAATGCTGATCTTATCTAATGCTAAATTGTTACGAGTCTCTGCTCTCCACTTTCTGTACATTTAAAAAAAATATCAGAATGTACATGTGCTATTAATAGTAGTTTTAGATTAACAATTTGATTTTTTACTTTTTGTAGTATACAGGAGCCTTTGAATTGTTGTATACAACCATTGAAGTTAGAAAATAAAATGTGTGAAACAAAATGAAGTTTAAACATTTAAAATTTTTTCTACAGATTAGATAATGAACAACTTAAAGCTTTACGTATACAAATCCAGCAATTATTTCCGTATTATGATGATGACCATATATATATTGAGCCGGATTCTGAGGTTGATACTGGTCAGTCAGGTGTACTGTACACCCGTTACAAGCATTGGAGAACTGAATTAAAATTGGCAGGTTTCACTGATAAGAAACCGCTCAGCCATCAAACAATAAATAAAACAGTTGAATTGGGTAATGCATTTATAACTTTTTAATGATATTGAGTACAAATTTATTATTTAAATTAATAATTATTTGATCTCAGTTCAAAATAAAAAATATGATTGTTTACAAGACCAGGATGATAAATATACTTTCAATGAAAAATGTTTAATGTGGAATGAAACCTATTGCCTTCGAATACAAAGTCGTGAGTCGCCTAAGGATTCGGATATAGAAAAAGTCTCATTAGATGAATATTTTAAAAGTTTCCCACACTGAGAGACTTCGTTAGAGTAAATGATAAAGATGAATCAAAATTTAGTATAATATCGTTTCAAAATGGGGAAAGCCGAGGCTTTATCATACTTATTCATATTATGACATCGAAGTTTGATATAGTCATAACGGTCTTTAATATATGAAGAAGATAAAGTAGTATTTTAAATACTAAATATTATGAATCTCTATTCGAGAAATTGAAAGTACGAGAAAATGATATTATGATTACTAAGGTGTCTAAAAATAATTTGAATAAGATAAATAATGAAATATGATAATTGAAATATATCCATATTTGATTTTGCGTGGTGACTTAACCGTAATACATCAAGTATTTCTTATTTTAAATGAGGAAATTGCATCCATGTAAAGGACTAATAGAAGGTATGGATCAATGTTTCAAGTGCCTATTGGCATTAAGATGTTGGCCATACACATGTGACCAATATTGGTATTTCTTAATGAAGAGAGTATACGGCTTGAAACCTCCTAAAAGCTGCGCTGTAGCTAATAGATTATGCACTAATTTAAATAAATTAGCTTTAGCCTTATCTAAACAAGTTGTAAAAGTAGAAAACGTTGCTCCACTTTTGGCTGAGCAGCCAGATATTGATGAGTTAGTTTCAATTGAAAGTGATATAAACTTCTCATAAAAAGATTAGCAGTATAACGTGATTTTAAGTTTTTGTTCAGCTATTCGATAGTTTTAAACTAATTTGTGATTATGAAAGAAAAAATGTGTTTATGTAATTTATACTCTATAGAGTAAAGATGAAAGAAATATCTATAAAATATTAGTTAGTTCGGATTTCGAAGCAATCACAAGATAACATATGTGTTAGAACATCACTTTATTTATTGATAGGAAATCCGAAATTAAAAAATAGAGATATATAAAAAGCACTTTCGTACTTAAATGTAATTGCTATTTATATTACTTTATTTTGAAGTCGTTTCCGAACTTTATCGCACTTTGTGTTAGAAATTGATTCGATAATTTGAAAAAATGGCTCCTTCTCCATTGCAAATAGTTTTCAATACTTTTTTTAACGTACATTATCTCTTTGTACGCTAACCCACAATACCCATTGAAAACTGTTCAAGATTTCATGGATTTTTTTATACATTTCATCAAACGCATATTCTTGCATTATTTGAAAGAAGACATTCTGAAAATATTGAAAACAGAATCTATTTCAAAAACTGCGTTGTACAATGTTAATAAATGCTTTAAAAGCTATAGAGGTGCGTTTGATTGTTTAGCTAAACATAACGAGAGAAATGAAATATTGCAACAAAAAGGGTTCTTAGAGGCAGAAAAAATACAAATAGGTACTGTATTGCAAAAAAAACTGATTGATAATTAGGTCGTTTTAAGATTTAAAATTTTGCGTGGTACCTGTATTCCTTTGCGAAAAACTTTGAAACTGTTTTTAGAAATAGCGAATATGTTAGATCGTATTTTAAATTACATGGATGAATAGAGTCGACGTAATAATATAATTACAAATGTAATTCAGGCTGATTTATGGATACGGAAGTATTCGGGAATGTTTTTTAACGAAATAGTTTTATCTATCTTTCTATTCTATGATGATTTGGAAGTTGGTAATTGTTTGGGCAGTCACGTGGGTAACCAAAAGTTAGGTGCTCTTTATGCATCAATAGCTAGTCTTCCACCACAAATTGCATCTCGTTTAAGTAGTATTTTATTTTATTCATTAATTGTAACCAATGATAAAAAAAAGTGATAACGCTGAAGTTTTTCAAAGTTTGGTTGGTGAGCTTAATTTTCTTGAGTCCACGGGTATAACCATTTTAATTAATAATGTATCGCACCGAGTAAAATTTCAGCTTCTATTAATAATCGGCGATAACTTGGGTCTCAATAGCATTTTAGGATTCGTTGAAGGCTTTACCGACAATTATCCATGTAGAGTTTGTAAGATGCACCGTTTAGAAATGCATTCAGCAATTAAAGAAGACCCATCATTATTAAGAAACCAAACTAATTACGAATTGGACGTTTTAGTCAACAACGGGACAGAAACTGGTGTCAAAGAGAATTGTGCCTTCAATAGCGTCAATGGTTTTAATGTGACTTAAAATATAACTGTGGACGTAATGCACGACGTATTTGAGGGTGTGTGTTTATATTTTTTGAAAGATCTCCTAAACGTGTCCATTTTTACTAAAAATTTGTTTACTCTTCAAACTTTTAATAATCTTGTTAAAAATTTCTCTTACGGTGTGACCGAAAGTGGTAATAAACCACGTAAAATTATCGCACATCGTTTGAGAGATACTAAATCAATGTTAAATATGTCAGCTGCTGAAAGTCTGTGTTTAATTGGTTACTTAGGACTCATTATAGGACATTTAGTTCCCAAGCAATACTCGAATGGTCTGCCAAATGAGCATTGGGCTTCGTACAAACTCTTAAGACAAATAATAGACATTGCAACAAATCCGCGAGTTAGAAGGAACGACAGTCTTGTTTTAGCGAAATTAATTGAAGATTTCCATTCTTTGTACCTTAAATTATTTGGTTATTTAAAACCCAAATTTCATTTTTTACTTCACTACCCACGTCTTCTATTGGAGAATGGCCCATTCGCAGTATATTTAACTATGCGTTACGAATCTAAGCATAGGGACTTGAAAATTGCAGCTCAATCTACCAGTTCAAGTAAAGATTTAAGATTGACTATAGCGGCAAAACAAATGTATAAAATGTGTGAAACAATACATTCGTTGGAGTGGAAAAACCCGATTAAATTTGGCTCTTCCAGTTCTCCTTCGGATTATTTGAAAAGTATCTTTAATGAAAATGTGGAATGCTACGAGCGAGTAGAAATTTCAGGAATTTTATACGACGTTGGCATGTTTACAGTCTATAATGTTTCAACATCTGAAAAAGAATTTGGGAAAATTGATACTATTATTAAGCACAACGGTAGAATACATTTTCAAGTAGAACTTTATGAAGAAGATATTTTTTATCATGTATATTTAGTTTTCCCGAAAAATGTTGAGAATATTATAGAGTATGAAAAAATTCCTGTTAAAACTCCCTGTTTGGATATTGTAAAAAATGGTGAATTATATTTAGCGACACGATATAGTTTGTAAGCTTATTATTGTACAACATTGAGTAAAAAACAATTTTTGAATTTTTTATTTAATTCAAGAACATCATTGCGAATCCTTCCCAATCAAATATTTATCAATATTTTTTCAAACATCATCCAAATTAAGTTGACCTATTTCTTACGTGGGCCAGTAATGATATATTAAGATTTATATACATTTTAAATATTTATAAAAATATGATATCCATTCAACATATTGAAATATTCTTTATTCTCTTAGTATTATATCAATCGTATAGTAAAAGTAACAATATTGATGATCATAATTACTTTTCATTATAACAACTGAACAAATTGCATGCCGCTAGCTAAGAAGCGATTCTTCCCGCAATTTGGAAGATTTTCTGCCAATCTCAAAAGCTCGTAACCTTCCAAGTTCACAAGTAGAACCCCCTCCAAAATGTGGCAGTTAGACGAACGCACACTCTGGAGGCGTGACGCCACCGTCGCGAGCGAGCAAACTGCCGAGTTCGTTTTCTATGCAGTATTTCCATCATTTGAACTACCATGATTCTGTTCTGGTAGATCAACAAGTAAACCTGATTGGTCATAGAATTCTGCTAGTGTACACTTTTTTTTAAACTTCTATTGCATTTTACTTTTTTTTTTGACTCGATTCGATTTCTAAATGCAAGAAAAACTGAGATAATTGGATTCATTCATGATGACAGAAAAGACTAAAATGCAACTTCTTTTCATCAATAGTATTTTTATAGCATTTTATCAATGTTGATAAATCTTAAGGATGTTACATGGCAGAGATTACAACGCATTGCTCATGCTGTGTTTGTTATGGAATTACAAACTTTTCCATCTATCATTGTAAACTGAAGCTTGTAATTCACGCAAATTTCGTTGTCACCAATTATTGTTACAAAAGGCACAAGATTTATTTCCTGTTTTTAATATTATCGACTTCAACAATTGTTGATTCACGTGTTTCTTTCATGAATAGAAATTTGATTGATCGACTAAATCTTGGCGAGGAGGGGCGTAAATTTTTTCAAACAATTATTTCGTATTCTTCTCTCCAATATCAGAAATGTGCAATGACACTAATGAAATGAAAAAAAATAATTTCGTCAGAACATTTTCAGGTTTTCCGCAGCAAGTCTCTCAATAATTTATAATCGCGTCGGTGAAATTCTCTGAGTCGTACGGTCTAAAAGTGCTTGTAAAGTAACAGAAGTTCCAGTTTCCATCACAGTGATTGCAGATCTAGTTGCCCCGTGGCTCGGAGATTCATTCAGGTTGCATAAGCAAGTTCTTCGCAAGTGTTCTGAGCCCGGATACGTTCAGTTTTCCTGCACTTCATCCTTTCACTGCTGTTGGCAAAACTGCATGTAGGACGACCTATTACTATCTTGTTCGAAAATCATGTACTAATTTCGACACGATTTGTCTCTTTTTATCTGTCAACTTGAATCCAAGTTCAGTTTTTGCGACAATTTTTTCTCAATAATTGAGTCCACGGAACTAATAAGGGCATTCGCGCTCGAAAACTCTGTAAAATATTGTCCAGGCGCGTGACGTCACAGCAAAAATTAAAACTCGATATTTTTAAAATAAAAAATATATTATGATACATCTTGATAAATGAATTTTGAGTTTCAACTTTTGCTGTGACGTCACGTGCCTGGACAATACCTTCCAGCATTTTCGAGCGCAAGTGCCTTTATTGCAACCGTCGGCTCAATTGCATAAATGTCGTTTGCATTTCCATGTAAATTTTCTTACAGAAGATGAAAAAGTTCTCCTCTGATAAAGTGTGTAGTACAGCTCTTTTTTAATTCTCTAGTTTCTGGACACAGAATTACGTACAAGTTAATAAAATTATCCAATACAACAAATATTTATCACGTTTCAAGCATGATCAAAAAACGTTGAAATTCTTCACAAGTGACTATTTTTTAAATATTAAAAATAATATTAATTATCAATTCTAGCGAGGGAAGATTATTGGCGGTAGTGTTGGCTCTTGCATTTTGGTCTTGTATCATAGGTAGTAAAATAGCCATCCAGGATTGTAATATGCAAATCGAACATTGCCTTAGAAAAAAATAATGTTGTTGAAATGCTAGGAAAATTGTTTTATTACACAAAGCTTGCCAAAATAGTCAATAGATTTTATGGCCCACTACCGTCATCTAAAGGTGGTTTTGAATGTATTTTGTCCACCGTGTGGACAAAATTTCCCAATCTCCAAATTTGTGGTACTGTACCCGCGTAGACGAGCCAATACGAGAGCCATGATAAATAAACTGAATGAACATGACGTTAAAAAATATAGAAAGCCTTTGAAAATTTTTACTAATCATTGGACATAGTTTACCTTTCACATTTGGTCAGAATTTTAACAGAGAAGAGAATAAAACCAGTAGTTTTTCAATAAGACATCCACAGAGCACTATTGTGAAAAGAATCCATCGAGAGCTGTCCAGGTCCTTTAGATCTCTCACAGGATAAAATAACAGCTCGTGATAGAGCTGGATAAAAACCATTAAGAGCTGCATGAATAAAACTCACCACGAAACAACCCTATTTACTCTTATTGAATTGTATTTACCGGGGGTGTTAGTTGAAATTTGCCGGTTTTACTCATAGATGTCGCTAGAGATATGTATACATTTCTATGATTTGGCATCTATGTCATATTTTTCTATGGACAATAACCTTCAAAAATACACAATTACATTCTGCCAAAATAATAGCATCATAGTTGTTTACCTCAGTGAATATGTCGAGTTTCGTTCCAAGTAAATCGCATTTGCGGCATTCGTTGCTTTTCTTATTTCATCAAAAGAAAAAAGCAGTTGAAGCTCATCGATTGCTGGTAGAAACTTATGGTGAACATGCTCCAGTGATTAGAACATGTGAGACATGGTTTCGTCAATTTAAAAGTGGAGATTTCGATTTAACAGACAATAAACATCCTGGTGCAGCGAAAAAGTTCGAAAACGAGGAATTGCAGGCGTTATTGGATGAAGACCCAACCCAATCGCAACAACAATTGGCACAAACACTAAATGTGACCCGAGGAGCAATTTGCCAACGTTTAAAAGCCATGGCGAAAATCCAAAAGTATGGAAAATGGGTACCACAACAACTAAACGATAGATAAATGGAAAATCGAAAAACCATTTGTGAAATGCTGCTCCAACGGTTCGAAAGGAAATCTTTTCTGCATCGGATTGTCACGGGGGACGAAAAATGGATTTATTTCGAGAACCCGAAGCGGAAAAAATCATGGCTCTGTGTTTGGTGGGACCAGTGTGGTGTGGTGTACTTCGAGTTATTAAAACCTGGTGAGACGGTGAATACGGATCGCTACCGACAAAAAATTATCAATTTGAATCATGCGTTGATCGCAAAAAGGCCAGAATGAGCCCGAAGACATGGCAAAGTTATCCTACAACATGACAACGCACCGTCTCATACCGCTAAAGTGGTGAAGAACACATTAAAAGCATTGAATTGGGAAATATTATCGCACCCACCGTACTCTTCAGACCTCGCCCCGTCCGACTATCACCTTATCGCATCGATGGGACACTCACTCGCAGAGCAGCGCTTCGCCAATTTTGAAGAAGTCGAAAAATGGCTCGTCGAATGGTTTACCTTGAAAGAGAAAAGGTTTTTTTGGAATGGTAACCATGATTTGCCTGAATGATGGGCAAAATGTGTAGAATCCAATGGTCAATACTTTGAATAAAATTTTTTTGAGATTCCCTTGAGAATTAAGTGTTTTCTTTATTGAAAAAACTGGCAAACTTCAACTAACACCCCTGGTAAGCATAAAACCAAAACCTGCCTGGGAGAACTGGTTGAATTTTCCCCCACGTGAGTCCAACATTGATTATGAACATAAGTTACAAATATGTACAAAAATATCTCTAAAGAAGAAAAGAAAAGAGCTGCCAGATTTGAGATTGTCATAAATAAATAGTACGCATGTAGGAGGAGCAATTTTACCAACCGCGTCGACTCGGCTTTGTCTACCAAGTGACCACGTGGACTCGTTCCCCTCGTTCATTACGCTCCTCATTTGATCGATCCGAAGGTAGTAATAAAAGGGATTGCCGTTTTGACAGATTTTGGCCCTTGGCCCGTGGGTTCAACATCGCTGCTGTAAATGCTTCTAAGAAGGTTGGTTGATAAATGCTGAGGTCTTTCGGTGGTATGAATGTTTGGAATAATCGGAGGGTGAATCTCGTGGGTCATCAGCAATCAATAGGGAAACAATGAATGTTTGTAAGGTAACCTCTGATATTTTTTTCAAATAGGTGAATGAACTTCAAAAAAAAAGAAAAATGTGTTTTTCTAATGTTTCAAAATGTGCTTCGAAGGGTTAAACCAGCCCTAGAAGTTTCGCTAATTCTCTACGATGAATCAAATTATTTGTTCAAAAATGAAAAGTTCTATTTGTAAAAGGCTTTCTGTGAAATTATTTTTTGAATAAAATTAACCATCAACACAATTTTTGTAATTTTGCAAGAATTTTTATTACATTTTATTTCTAATGATTGTAGTTTGCTTGAAAATTTTAAATTTTTTCAATTCATAAATTGTGAGAATTAATGTTTTATTACTTGTAGTTTGTTCAATTTGGGTCTCGGTCTCGAAAGGCTTGTGCACCCGACGTCTGGCAGCGCGTGCTTAAAGAGGAAAATCCTCCCCCACCTTTGCGGTCTGTTTCATTGGTCTAGAAACGAAGTTAGTTCTATTCCAACCAGGAATACGAAAGAATATTTCTTCAGATGTAAGAATTAATCTTCTGCTTGTAACCAATAAATGAAATAACGATTTAATCCACGGTGTCAGTGTCTCCAGAACGTGGGATTTTTCGGCCCCCACCACGTTCCCATTTGGGAGAAACACATGCAAACGAGGCGTGTCAGTGTGTCGGCTCTGCTACACGCTGCGGTCACCAGCTTCGTGTAAAGCCGAAGGTGCACGAAGACGGACTTCGTTACAATGCTTGAGTTTTCAAGTTATTTTTAGATTTCACGCTTTCGTTTATCGAGTCGAAATTAAGAATTGTATTTTTCTCGAGTACGTGCAAATGAGGCGCGAAGCAGACGACGAATTTGAATTTACGAAGTATGTAGTTCAAGAAATAACACTTTTCTTCAATTTCTTGAAGAAAGTCTGCATGAAATAAACATCAGTATGATCTTGGAAAATTTCATGAGGATTTCAACACTTCAAAAATAAACTTTCAGTGAAATTTAGTGACAATAAATGTATAAAATTTGAATCAATATATAATTTTCCATTCAAATTTATATACTTCTTACTAATTTTGTACATTTAACAATTTTTCAATTAGAACAATATTTTCTATCAAGATAAAATGAACATAAAATTCAAGTTCATAATTTATATTTTCAGTTATATGTTAGAAATATTTTCATCTCACATTTTTGTAGCCTAAGCACAAACTTTTCATTCCAAAACTTAAAATCTCTACGGAAATGGAAAATTGTCTAATAGCAGTAGATAAATTAAAAAGCTAAAATATGTGTTTATTGGTATTTCCATATTAACATATAAATATCAATCAACTTTAAATTTTACATAAAAATGTTCGTTCGAAGTGTTCAAATCTTGTTACAATTTGACAAGATTTTATGGAGGAGTGCAATCTTTTGGATGAAATATTTTGTAGTTCTTAATTTGTCTGTCCGTCTGAAATCGTAGTAAGATTTGAACAGTAAACAACAAATTTTTCAATAGAATTCAGGATCAATAATAATTGATTCAGGAAATACTTCAACTCTGTAGAGCATTTTTGTATTTCGAATTCAAAATGTGTGCTTAAGCCACAAAAAAGTAAGCTGAAAATGTAGATATAAAACTAATTATGTCATGTTTATGTCTTCTTAATGGAAAATACTTTGCATATAATTCTCTAATTCGATATTTTTTTAATGTATGATCATTCAAGAAATTGATAAATATTCCATCTTTTTATAGGAACTAAAAATTTCCGGATAATGCTGTGATTGAGAAAGCTAAAAATTTGTCAAATATTGATATAAATTGCAATTTTACAATTGCATTATTTTTCAAATATTTTAACATCTCTTCAATCTTGATAATTCTTACAGAAGTTTATTTCATGTGAGTGACTTTTTCTTTTTTCTAATGGAAGATTTCGTAATTCTAAATTCGGCCCAATTCGTAACATTGTAAAAAGATTTTAAAACTTCATAAAATTTTTTTTTCTGTTTTATTCAAAGTCAATAAATATTCAATGTTTGGAATCGAAATATTAAGTAAATGATTTTTAATTTCTGGGAATAAACTGCTTTAATAAGACAATCTTTCTTCTTTGTGAGAAATCTCAATTTTAAAATTAAAATTCTACGCATAGGATACAAAAACATAATATGAAAATACTTTTATTACAGAATTTTGAAATATACAAGTTGACCAATTTTTAATCGAGTAAATCGGCAAATTTAAGCAAAAAATTATGTTAAAAATATTTTATCAAAAAAAAATAAGACACATTAAATTACGGTTTAAAATCCACATTCATAGATTGATTGTAAAAGCAGTTTAAAGTTTTTTAATCTTACGTTTTAGTGACGTATGCACAGACTTTTAATCAGATAAATGAAATGCTTTATAGAAAGTCAAAATTTTCTTATTACTGCACTTAATCAAATTTATAAAGTAAAAATATTTTTTAATTGATGCTTTCACTCAATTCTTTAAACATTCATTAATTGAAAATTGTACTCAAAATTTAACCTTGCAGCGTTCCAATATTCCCACAATGTTACAAAATCTTATTAATCATTATTTTAGTCGAATTATTTTCAAAATATTTAAAAAATGAATGTAAATATTTTGATTAAATACTCTGTCAAATTTTGCATTTGACTGATCTTGCAAAATTGTTGAAAGTTTTGAATACCGATAGAAGAAACTTTAAATGAAATTTTATGTCCATAAATGCTTAAAGTTCTATATAGAAATATCAACTACAACATTCTCAAATTTTATAAATAAACTACTAAATTCAAAAAGTTTCGGATTTTTTTAAAAACTGTACAAATTTCAAATATGAATCAGTCAAAATCTACTGATTATCAGCGAAATTTGACTGATTTAAATAAATAAAAACAGGTTACCGTGAATCAGTCAAATTTCACTGATTACTTCAGTGAAAAGTAACTGATTTAACAGTGAAAAATATTGTTTCCACTGATGATTCAGTGAAAAGGCAAATCACTGATTCAATCAGTGAAAATTTGACTGATTCAGATTTAGAGTGTATACAAATTTCAAATATAAAGTGTACTCTGTACATTAATCAAACAAATTTAGAAGATGAATATTTTAATAAATATTCCTAAATATTATTGGAATATGATACATATCGATTTAGAAAAACTTCTTCAAAGTACTCAGACATTTTTCTTATTTTACGACATTTTTGCACCATGTTTGACCTTTGGGTAGGATTCAAGAAAACAATTGTAGACATACTTTCATTACTTAGTAAAATACTATGAAGACTTGCTTTTTAAATTAAAGCGAAAACTTTTAAAACCTTTAACAATCGGTTGCATAGATTCTGCTCTAATCTTGGACGCAATTAGAGAAATAGGTTTTTTTGCTTTTTTTAGATCTAGTTTTTGCCTTAAACATAAAAGAAAGAAAACACATTTGAAATATTAAAATAAAAAAGCTGGTTCATTCTTAGAGAATCCCAAATATTCTGAAATAAAACTCCTTTCCACACCACCACGGAGGTAGAGTTTAAGGCTCGTTTTTTTTACGCGGTATCCCCTGTAGGCCTAGTCCACGTCCTACGAAACAAAAAGGGTTTTTGCTTTCAAGCAAAAAGAAAAAAGGAAAAAAATGAAGCAAAGTGGTAAAAAACGCTACAAATGTAGCCCGTACTTCAGGCTTGCCTCTATCAAATGCCAGTATACGTCGAACAAAAATGTTTTGGTTTAAATCAAATAATGAAGAAGTTTGATTAATTCGGGATGATTTGGGGTGCTTGATTATTGTGAGTCCCCTTGCCTCTCACTTATGCCCAAAGCGTGATATTACTCAATTTCAGTATGTTTTCTTACTCACAAAATAATAATTAAAACTAAACAATTTCCATACCCGAGGCACGCGAGGAAAGGAATAAAGAACGTATCTCTGATATAAGAAATAAAATGTCATTATTTTGTGATTAAGAAAGGGGTTTGAAATTGATTAACGCCATGCCTTGGCCATTAGAATTAATCCTCTCCTTCGTGAGCGAAGAGCGACAAACCACTTTCCCTATCACTTTCTGCCATCTCATATAGATTTTCGGTCATTAATTGCAAATGCTTCGAAGTGATGCTCGTTGTTCTGGCTGTTTCAGCTCTCGCCTTTAGGGCTGATCGAGTAACACAAATTGAGTTGACCGTCCTGTTTCCTAAGCGATTTCTTTTGGGAGTTTTCGCGTCCGTGAGCATGGAGAAACCTCGCTCCGCCTCAGCATTTGAATGAGGAAGACTACGAACATGATTCAATACTGAGGTCAAATTTGGAAAAAGTTTTTCTCCTGTACTCGTCGAAGATACACCGATACTAGACCACATTTCGTCAAAAGATAAATTCGACCACTTTTCTTTGAGTTCCTGTCTGACTTTTAGTAAAGAATCCCACTCTTTTTGTACACCTATTCTATCAAACGACCCTAAATCTTGGCAAACTTTCCAGACCCTAGGAAAAGTTTCGCTTCGATCAGCATAGAAAGCTACTTGAGGCCGGAAAACAGCAACGCAAGACAAAAAGATGTCATCAAAAGGAAGTCGATTGCGAATTTCTTCGCTTGCTGTGACATAAAATTTCAAGCAATTACGAAGAAATAGATCAACTTCTACTATTTGCAATTTCTTGTTTGTAAGTTGCTGCTGGAAATATTCTCGCGTTTCCTTACCAACGTCAATGTCTTGAAGCGGCTTTTGATTACTAGGATCTGCAAAGTTAACATTTCTAATGATTTGAAAGAATAAATTCGGTTGAAGAAGACCCTCTTTCAAATAACTGCTAAGAATCCATACGAAGAATTTAGCCGAGTTTAGCTGGAGTTCCTGAACCATTGTTTAGCGACTTTGAAATTTCGCATTGTATACGTTGAACCTATTCAAAGTAAATTTCAAGAATAGGAAATATGCGAGTGTCAAAGGATTCTGCATTTTTCCTAACAAGTCTTTGGCCTTCTCTACCTTCTCAGATACGAGGACCATAAGATACTGAAGAATAACTTCCCAATTCTTTATTACAATATCTATGCATCGATAGCGGACAAGCCAGCGAGTTTCAGAATGACTAGGAATTTTTTGATAGTCATTTCCTAATTCCAAAACAATCGATCGAAAAATAGCCGTTCGCTTGGAGCTAGCATTAAGAAAAGCTGGCAAATCTTTGATTAAATCCTCTACATCTGGGATTGTGGCACAAGCATATTTTGCTACAATTGCTGACGAATGCGAGACACACGGGAAAACAATTAAACGGGGACTTTTTTCCTTTAATTTTGTTTTAAATGAGGACCTATTGCCGACCATCACCTGTGCATTATCACAAGCTAAAGCACAGATATTAGATAAAGGGATTTTCTGCCCGGACAATGCTTTTTCGAACGCATCAAAAATTTTAGAGGCAGAACAATCCGAAGCATTTACATTAATAAGCTGGAGCAATTCCATCCTGACAGAAAATGTCGTTGGCTCCACATATCGAACCATTAATGACAGCCACTTTTCTAGAGTCCTGTCGGTCGTTTCGTCTTCGTACACTGAAAATGATTGCTTACGCAAAATATTTGCCATGCGATCAGTTTCAGCAGCATATACGACGTTATTTACAACTAGGACCATTTTAGTGTGGCTCAATCTAACGTCTTTTAAAACCGAAGGTTCCATATCTTGCAAAAGTCCTATCAATTCTGATGAAATCGCGAATGGTAAATTATGCTCTACGAAAAATGTACTAATCCTAATCTCTGCTTCTTGTACTTTCTGTATGAAAGTAACACTTTCCGGAATCGTGGAATTTGTGAATTCTGAAGCAGAAGAACTTGCTACACAAGGTTCAACACTGTAAGAATTGGCAGTTACATTAGAAGAATTTTCACTTACTACTCCATAACATTCTAATTTATTTGAAAACTCTTGCTTCTTTCTGTGTGATAAAGATGCTTCATGCTTTTCAATTTCCGACTTGCCACATAGCAACGTTTTATTGCAAATTTTGCAATGAAATCTTGTTTCATCTGCTAATGTAACCACCCACTCTCTCCACGACGGAAATTCCTCAAACCATCCCAACTGAAAGTTTTTTACATTTTTCATGACCTTTCTAGCGGGTTGACATTCGTTTGAACCAGAGTTCAAACGGTGGTCAACCTTTGTTTGAACCTGTCTGTCCTTCAAAACACTCGAATTTGGGTCAACCGGATTACTCATTGTGAACAATAAATTATACGACGAAGGAAAACAGAATTATTTGAAAAGAATTAATAAGATGAAAAGTCGATAAAATTGAACGAATGTGAATAATTTGTAATCTGCACACAAATTAAGTTTCACAAAATAAACTTACCTACAAGCATCAAACAATAACGTACGTAAGAGCACTCACGTATCACCAAATAATAATATAATATTCTTACTTTTGCCGTTTTCAATAAGGAATTACGATAAAAATATGAAGAATCCACACTCTTGCCTTCTCTAATAACGCATAAAGCGAGAATCAAGTATATCTTAGAAGAAAACAAAAGAAGGTTGCTATTATTCTTTGTTTTCGTCTCCAATTTGACCTCTATACCGTTCGTTTGCGATTTAAAACATTGGTAACTTTTTGGCTATTAATCTGATTGAGCTACAACTTTTCAGAAAACTTTCTTTACTAAAGTATTAAAATTTTTCTCCTGTAGATAGTTTCAGAAAATGTAGACACTTAATACAATATTAATAAAATCGTAAAATTCTGAAAATTTGTTAAGCTAGCGCGAGTGGAAGTAGAGAAAACAATTTTTTTTTAAATGTACTTCTCCCAATTACTTGAAAAATTAGAAGTTTTAAAAATTTTTGCAAAAGGAAAAACGATGTGCCTTGAAAGTGTGTACAAGTCCTTGAAATTCAAATTCGAACGATTTTTATAATTAATTATCCTGTACATTTAAAGATACAATTTTTGTATTTGGAATAAGTTTTCTGCAATTACGAAAAAATTTATTTAGAGTACATAAAATTTATTGAACTATTACTAGTAAACTCTACCTCCGTGGTGGTGTGGAAAGGAGTTTTATTTCAGAATATTTGGGATTCTCCAAGAATGAACCAGCTTTTTTATTTTAATATTTCAAATGTGTTTTCTTTCTTTTATGTTTAAGGCAAAAACTAGATCTAAAAAAGCAAAAAAACCTATTTCTCTAATTGCGTCCAAGATTAGAGCAGAATCTATGCAACCGATTGTTAAAGGTTTTAAAAGTTTTCGCTTTAATTTAAAAAGCAAGTCTTCATAGTATTTTACTAAGTAATGAAAGTATGTCTACAATTGTTTTCTTGAATCCTACCCAAAGGTCAAACATGGTGCAAAAATGTCGTAAAATAAGAAAAATGTCTGAGTACTTTGAAGAAGTTTTTCTAAATCGATATGTATCATATTCCAATAATATTTAGGAATATTTATTAAAATATTCATCTTCTAAATTTGTTTGATTAATGTACGGAGTACACTTTATATTTGAAATTTGTATACACTCTAAATCTGAATCAGTCAAATTTTCACTGATTGAATCAGTGATTTGCCTTTTCACTGAATCATCAGTGGAAACAATATTTTTCACTGTTAAATCAGTTACTTTTCACTGAAGTAATCAGTGAAATTTGACTGATTCACGGTAACCTGTTTTTAGTTATTTAAATCAGTCAAATTTCGCTGATAATCAGTAGATTTTGACTGATTCATATTTGAAATTTGTACAGTTTTTAAAAAAATCCGAAACTTTTTGAATTTAGTAGTTTATTTATAAAATTTGAGAATGTTGTAGTTGATATTTCTATATAGAACTTTAAGCATTTATGGACATAAAATTTCATTTAAAGTTTCTTCTATCGGTATTCAAAACTTTCAACAAATTAAGAACTACAAAATATTTCATCCAAAATATTGCACTCCTCCATAAAATCTTGTCAAATTGTAACAAGATTTGAACACTTCGAACGAACATTTTTATGTAAAATTTAAAGTTGATTGATATTTATATGTTAATATGGAAATACCAATAAACACATATTTTAGCTTTTTAATTTATCTACTGCTATTAGACAATTTTCCATTTCCGTAGAGATTTTAAGTTTTGGAATGAAAAGTTTGTGCTTAGGCTACAAAAATGTGAGATGAAAATATTTCTAACATATAACTGAAAATATAAATTATGAACTTGAATTTTATGTTCATTTTATCTTGATAGAAAATATTGTTCTAATTGAAAAATTGTTAAATGTACAAAATTAGTAAGAAGTATATAAATTTGAATGGAAAATTATATATTGATTCAAATTTTATACATTTATTGTCACTAAATTTCACTGAAAGTTTATTTTTGAAGTGTTGAAATCCTCATGAAATTTTCCAAGATCATACTGATGTTTATTTCATGCTGACTTTCTTCAAGAAATTGAAGAAAAGTGTTATTTCTTGAACTATATACTTCGTAAATTCAAATTCGTCGTCTGCTTCGCGCCTCTTTTGCACGTACTCGAGAAAAATACAATTCTTAATTTCGACTCGATAAACGAAAGCGTGAAATCTGAAAATAACTTGAAAACTCAAGCTTTGTAACGAAGTCCGTCTTCTTGCACCTTCGGCTTTACACGAAGCTGGTGACCGCAGCGTGTAGCAGAGCCGACACACTGACACGCCACGTTTGCATGTGTTTCTCCCAAATGGGAACGTGGTGGGGGCCGAAAAATCCTACGTTCTGGAGACACTGCATGATGTTATATCCTCTGCGTTTACCCTATGACTCTAATTTAACAGGTTATGAGCCCAGAGTTTCGCGAGTAAGAAGATAACCCAAAAGTTTAAAATCAAGTATCACGTGTGTGACGAAGCGTGTAACGCGTCAAAAATGGACGGTTTGGTCTCTATGAGGATTAAACTCTTGGATAAAATCAATTATGATACTTGGAAGTTGTAAATATAAGCAATGTTAATAAAGGCTGATTTGTGGGATCATGTAAATGGGGTTAGTGTGAAACCTGAGCCAGCGGAGGATAATGCAGTCAAGGTTGAAGAATGCGAGTCAATATGAAAGAACATAAAGCTAAATGAAACAACATTCTGTCAATTTTCTCGAGTGGACGGAAACAAGTAAAAATTTGTGTGACGTCGCGCAATGGTCAGAAATCGGTAAAAGACGCGCATGATGTTTGCAGTTTTGGCTCTAGCTATTATTACGTGATATATTTGGTATAAGTATTAAATACTATGAATTTTTGTCCTCTAAATCTGAAAATGCTATGGTTTTCTCCTTGTTAATGTTATTTAATTTATTTATGAACAATTGTTAATGAAAAAAAATTGACGTTGGTGTCTTGGTGTAATTTTTTTAAAATGATAAGGTTCATTCACATAAACTCTGGCACGTAGTACATTTACTTGCGTAGATACTTAAATTGATGAAATCATATAGTGTTTGCAAATTCTCGAAGTTTCTGAAGTTAAATACATTGTACATTATTATACGAATAAATAAAATTAAAATACTTTGCAAATTAATAAATTCTTATAGTTCGGTTTTGACGAATTTCTTCCTCTATTCTGTTTCTAGCTAGAAATTCCCTCGGAAAGATTTAAAGTCTTTGTGTCGTCCTTCCTGAGCCTCCTCCGAAAGAACTCCTTCAAAAATAAATAGTAACGGTAATAAATGATGATCTGCGGATCTACGAGTATCTGAAGAGATCAATACGAGATCAAGCTAGATTTCTATAGATCTCTTTAAGATCTCTAGAGATCTAAAAGAGGTCCCAAGAGATATCACATTTTATATCCGGGTCAAATTTGATGATATATCTAGCATTTAATGTATCAGAGGTCGTTACATCTGCGTATGTTTCAAAAAGTGGTTAATTGGTTAATCAGATAAAACTTGCAAGTGTGGAAAATAGGTAAATTGACAATTACCAACTACTACTGCGCAGGCTTTGAATGCCGCACGAGTTCGTTCGCAAAAAGCACCTGATTTTCAATTGTTTTGATTCATGATCAATAGATGTACTTACCTAAGGTTCGCGTTTTTATTTCATTCTCAGTTGTAATCGTTTCCCGATAAGTTGTAGGATGCTGTTATACCGCGTTTGAACTACAGGAAGGTATACCTATTGGAAACAAATGATACTTTTCCCAAACTGTTGAATGACTGTAATCGCTCTACAACTGTGAATGAAATAAAAACGCGAACCTTAGATAAGTACATCTATTGAGCATGAAACAAAACAATTGAAAATCAGGTGCTTTTTGCGAACGAACTCGTGCGGCATTCAAAGCCTGCGCAGTAGTACTCCCATGAAGGGCAAAACGTAGGTCATGGGCACAAGCTTCGAGAAGGAGATATATGGGGAAATATATAAACTGAATTTTGTGACTGAAAGAAAAAGCTTTTTGACAGGTGGATAAAGTGTATTGAAAACAAGGCTATCATGTAGAGATGCGTGTTTTTTTTTTTAATTGATAACTATCAATTCTACAGACAGGGTGCGGATAATTGTTGATACACCCACGCCTCCATGTAAAATGTACTATGTCGTCCATTATGCAGCAAATACGTAAAAATAAATGAGATATTGTACGCGATCAACGTAAAACTTTCATGAGTATAGAAACAATTACTTTAATGAATCATAGGGTATCAATTGTTCCATACATTGTAGGGGCCAAAGAAGTTTTTATTTTTATTAACTATGAAGTACCTCTCCGAAATTTTTCGGAAAAATACATATTTTCACTTTGAATTTGACGATGATATAGAAAAAAAAATGGTGGCTGTTCAAGAAGTAATTCAAATTAAAAAAATTATTCAAAAATAAAAAAAAAACTTTTTACCACCTTTTTATGAACGAAATGGGTTTTTGAATTGTTTTCAGAACCTATTTAGTACTCTCTATAACATGTATTTTAGTCATCAAGATCGGTTGAGCCGTTTTCGAGAAAATTATATTTTTTGATTTTTCAAAATTCATTCATAACTTTCGTAAAAAAAAATTTTTCAAGTTAATACTTGAGGTGAATTTATCTTGTAATGGGAGCCACTAACCCTTGCAATATGGATCAAATCCGAGCGGGGGCACCCAGACCATGCTTATCCTGCTACGGCCTTTCACCTTCAATCTCAGTATGTAGGATTTCTAATTTCTCGACCTGTTCCATTACCCTTTTGTATTCTGCTTCATTTTTTTCCTAATTTTTTTTTCGTGTTTGATCCATGCTCCACCTGTAGGGTACCGCGTAATTTTTAATGAGATTGTTTTTTTTAAGAAAGTCATTAATCTCGTGGCCGTATGGTCCAGCCGGCTTCGTATTGGGTTGGCAGCAAAGACATTTCGCTTTTTTTCGCTAGATTACTTTAATCGTTCGAAGTCGTTCTCCTCCATTGCAAAATGCAGACCGTATATGGTATTCGACAGCTGACGTTTCATAGATTCTTCAGTAAAAAAAAAGTTTCAAGATTTGTTGTTTATTTATTGTTTTTCATTGATTTGAAATGGAGATTCCAGAGGTCATTGTCGTCACATTTTACTTTATTACTTCCGAAAAGATACAAACGCAATGCAAGCTCGGGAAAAGTTGTATGATGTTTATGGTGAAGAATCATTATTAGAACGCCAGTGCCAGAATTGGTTTGCTCGTTTTCGTTCCAGGGATTTTAACCTCAAAGAGGCACCACGCTCTAGAAGCCCAACTGAAGTTGACGACGACAAAATAAAAGCAATGATAGAAAATAATTGGCGTAATACGACACGAGAGATCGCAGAGAAGCTTAACATATAACATATAGTACATGCGTTGAAAGACATTTAAAACAACTTAGTTACGTTAATAAGCTCGATATTTGGGTTCCTCACAAATTGAACAAAATTCAACTCAGCAAACGAATTTTCATTTGCGATTCACTGCTGAAACGTAACAAAACCGATCCATTTTCAAAGCGAATAATAACGGGCGATGAAAAATGGGTTGTTTATGATAACGTCGTGCGAAAAAGATCATGGAGCGAGATGAGCCTACACAATCGACATCAAAAGAAGTTATTCATCAAAAGAAGGTTATGCTGAGTGTTTGGTGGGATTTCAAAGGTATTGTTTATTTTGAGCTGCTCCCAAGGAACCAAACTATCAATTCGAATGTCTACTGTCACCAGCTAATGAAATTGGACAAAGAAATCAAGAAAAGCGGCCAGAACTGGCAACTCGTAAAGGTGTCATCTTCCATCAAGATGACGCCAGACCTCATACATCTTTGGTCACTCGCAAAAACTTATTAGAGTTAGGCTGGAAAGTGATGCCTCATCCACCATATAGTCCTGACCTTGCAACATCCGATTATCATTTATTCCGTTCACTTCAAAACCATTTAAATGGGAAAGCATTCGATTGAAATGAGGCTGTCAAAAATGAGTTGATTCAGTTTTTTGCTTCTAAGTACCAAACTTTCTACGAAAGCTAAATTATGGAGCTGACTGAAAGATGGCAAAAAGTAATCGAACAAAATAGTCAATACACAATTGATTAATGTTTGTTATTTCTATTAATAAACTTACTTTGAAAATCATGAAAAAAAAACGAAATGTCTTTGTTGCCAAGACAATAGTTTAACAATCCTTTCTGTTTCATCAACGCTGATTTTTTCTGGATAACATTTCTCTATCTCTTTAACAACAGAATATTTATAGAATGGAAACATTTTCGGCAAACCTTTTTTCTCTGACCACCCACGTAAACCTTCATATTATTCTTTCTACAGATTCTACAGGATCCAGTGACTCCGGGCCGTTTTTTGATATTGCGTATGCTGCTAAAATTTTGTCTGACCCATCTCATGACTTGCCCACTTGCTGAACCATTTCGAAAGCACTTATCTTGCCATCCGTAGGGAAAGTAGACGAAGTGGTTAATACTCTTATCTAACCACGGTGAGTGATTTTTCTCTAATTTTCCCTGTATTCTTTTTACAGGTGCGCACTTCTTCTTCCACTGATAGACAAACGACTTTATAGTTTCCTTATCCACATTGTACGCAAGATATTCGATAATATTCTTTGTAATCTCCATGGGTGTTTCTAGAGAGCCCACAATTAAACTATGATCAAGGAATCGAAAATTACAATCTGGAGAAACAAAAAATATTCGCTCTTATTGCTGTATGAACTGATATATATTTCCACATTAATCCCAGAATTTTGTTCATATTTCAAAAAAACAGTCTATAACATCAATCGTTGCTGTTTTATTAAATAATTAACAAATATGGCTCTTTTTTACCTTTAACAAAAAAATGAGCGTCTATTAACTCACTAAAAAAAATATCTGAAACTTGAAAAAAAGCGAATGATGAGTTCATTTCTACTATAACGGGTGACCTCCGCTGAAACGACAAAGAAGAAATAAAATTTCATCAATGCGGTCCCGAGGATTCGGGATTACCCTCAGCGTTACCTGCGTTACTATCGCGGCTTCAAGAGGAGCGCCTGGCGTCTCCCGATGCCATATTTATAATTTTTGTTGACCCTGAAAATAAAATTTACATACTAGTTAAAAAAAGCGGAGCAAAAGCAACAGGGTTCCGGCTAGGGCTGGGTGGATACGGGAGTGCAGATCAGGTAGTGTTTCAGAGGATAGGAAGGAAAATTAACCTCAAATATAGATGCTCTTACATTAAAAAGAAAATAAAAATAAATTAAGCGACATTGAATGCGGAATATGGTCACAATTTATTTAATTAACGGGCAAGGCCCTGGCTCGATATGAATTCAACAAAAGAAGTTGTTGCCAAAAATGGCGTACAGCGCCTGAACAAGGCGATTGAGCTCTAAGAGAGCCAGAGAGGCACAAAGAGTAATTTAAGTACTCCAACTTATAGTGAAACTAATATTTTAATGGCCGGGAATATAGTCCCAGAGACTTACCGGGCTGCCTCGTCTTGTGAGGACGACGGCGCCAGGCATCCAAAAAGCTAAAGCATTTATAGATAAGCTTGCCCCATTGGCTTAAAACGTCGAGAAGTGCGTTCAATATACAATATAATATATAATTATTCCAACTCATTATGTCCTTTTCACATTTATCATAATAATATTGTTGTAAAGGTGTTGGAATCCATGGGCTGCAGCACGTGGTCGTTTTTCAGATGCCATGCCTGTCTCGTGATAAAAGAATTCTTAGAAATCAAGTGTCATTTTGCAGTGTCCTCAGATCGGACACACCAACCATACGCACACGATTACAGGGTACGTCCGTGTGAATAAAATGGAGCTGTGAGTATGGTTGCGCGAGCAACCGACTTCTCTTCTGAATTCGAAAACTCGGAGATGCTCGAAAATCTTCGGGAAACTTCGGCTTTCTCCTTATTTTGTCTATATATAGTATATAAGAACTAAGGTAAAAGCAAGCGTTCCCTAATTTTCTGAGTGTATTTTTTTCAAATTTTTTAAATAATCATCATTTTTACTTAATACATTCTGTCATAATTACCTTTCTTGTAATTCTACTTTCTGACAATATATAACTCTTTAATACTTCCTTACCTATACCTTAGATAATAAAGTACATCTATAAAGGAAAAAATTGTTACTGTCAATATTTTTGGTCGAAATGAGGCATTGGAATTCTGAGTTTAGAATTTAGATCCAATACTCTTAAAATCTTGCAAATGAAAATTAAATTACAGGTATAAAAATGTCACAAAAGTACAATATAAATCAGATAAATTAATTATACAATGATCTTAAAACGAAAGAGTTTCAAAATCGTTTTAATTCAAACATTTTTTAACGTTTAAAAGTCTCTTTAAAGCTATAAGTGCTTTTTAACAGTGATTAATTAAAAGCTTACATGAGAATCATGAGTGGATAGATTAAAAATAATGAGGTATTGAAAATTGCTCAATTGGTAATATTTCCAATTTTAAATTCAATAAGTAGCGAAAATATAAATGAAAAGATCTGCAAATAATTATAATGGTTTCTCTTCACAAAAATTTTAATTGCAAACAATTCCAGTTGTAAAATGTCCTGGATTTTCAAGTGTTTTTAATTTACATATCGAAAAAATTGAAATAGTCTTCAGACATTAAAAAACTAGGAAATTTATTCATGAAAATCATTTCAAATTGCAATCGATGAAATATTTCAAATGAAACAACTATAAGCTGAAGGTACTAAAAAGTGCATAATTTTACAGTTATTATATAATATATTATATATACAGTACAGTCGGAAAGTATTAGAAAAAGATAAAAAAAATTGTTTTTGTCGGTTTATCGTATCATTTATTAAAAAATTATTCACACATTTGCAGTAGTTTTGTACATTCAACGTAGCTTCATCATTTGAAGACATTTTTAATGCATTTTCCTGAAATTTCCATCAAAATTTATAAGAAAACAGCCTATGGCCGAAAATCGTGAAAAGCGTCCAAAACTGCCGCATTGGATTTTCAGTTGGTCTTCGCACAAAAATCGATTCGGCTGCGGTTTAAAAGGTTACATGTCAATCATTTAAACAAAAAAAGATGGCATTATCGTGTCTTGTGCATTGAAGTGTCATGAAAAACTGTAAGTCTGTTAATTTGACAGTCGTTGCGTTTATGCATACTTGTGCCCGCTTTTTCGTTGAAATAGCCTCAGATTTGTATTTTTCCAGATTGAAAATGGTTAAGCGAAAGGAAATATCTGTCGAGAAACAGGCCCAAATCATTATTTTGCAAAAAACAGGCAAAAACTATCGAGAAATAGCCAAAATGTTGAAAATATCTTTGTGTTCAGTTCATACGGCCATAAGAAGATATCGGGAAACTGGACAAAATACTAACTGAAAACGATCTGGTCGACAAAGAAAGACAAATAAAGGAATCGAAAACAAAATATATGCTCAGTAATGGTTTGGGGCTGTTTCAGCCACGCTGGAGTTGGTCAACTTAAAAAAATTGAAGGAATTATGAAAAAAGAGCAGTATCACAGTATACTCCAACGCCATGCAATACTGTCTGGCATCAACTCAATTTTTGTGGATTCATTTTCCAATAATATAAGGATCGAAAACATACATTAAAACTTTGTGCTTCTTATTTGGACCAAAAAAAAGTCGCAGGTGACCTTAATATAATGGAATGGCCGCCTCAATCCCCCGATTTAAATCCCATCGAGCTATTGTGGGAAGAATTGGACCGACGCGTGAGAGATCTAAAGCTAACAAGCCTTCCTGGTCTCTGGGATTGTTTGAACGAAGCGTGGAATAATATTCCACCTTAAACACTTCAAAAACTCATCGAAAGAATGCCAAAATTGTGCGCTGCAGTCACCAAAGAAAAAGGTGGCCATTTTCAAGAAAATCGCTTGAAGTAACATATTCTCTGTTTCCTTATAAATTTTGATGAAAATTTCAGTAAAGTGCATTAAAAATGTCTTCGAATCCTGAAGCTACATTGAATGTACAAAACTACCGCGAATATGTGAATAATATTTCAATAAATGATACGATAAACTGACAAAAACAACTTTTTTTATCTTGTTCTAATACTTTCCGACTGTACTGTATATACATACATATATGTATATACAACGTGTCTAAAAAGTCCAGGGACGGTTGGATATTTCCTCAGGTAAAATATTTTTCAAAAAAGTGAAGGTCATTCCTGATGTGAATTTCAACGAGGAATTCAATGGTGACCTTCATTTTGACCTCGAAGTTTACCTCCATAACTTTTTCAAGGTCAACTTTGTTTTTTTAAATGGAAACCCCCTTTTTTACATCTGCAATCGATAGAGCGGAAAATTCTACGTTCACATACGCACCCAATTCATAGGTCAATTGTAAGGTTCCAGGTCAATTAGAGGTTATTTGAAATAAACAAAGTTTTCCAAGAGGTCAGTGCAATTCCTGAAGTATTTTTCAACGGGGAATTCAATGGTGAACTTCATTTTGACCTTAAAGTTGACCTTAATGGCTTTTTAATGGTCAAATTTGTTTTTTTGTTAAATGGAAACCCCCTTTTTTCACCTCTGCAATCGATAGAGCGAAAAATACTACGTTCAAGTTCGTACCCAATTCATAGGTCAATTGTAAAGTTCAAGGTCAATTGGAGGTTATTTGAAATTAACAAAGTTTTC
Organism: Diplolepis rosae; assembly: GCA_030998225.1. Classification (NCBI taxonomy): domain Eukaryota; kingdom Metazoa; phylum Arthropoda; class Insecta; order Hymenoptera; family Diplolepididae; genus Diplolepis; species Diplolepis rosae. The sequence continues at coordinate 5,200,853 of JAPYXD010000250.1, read as the reverse complement.
CAAGAGGTCAGTGTAATTCCTGAAGTAAATTTCAACCAGAAATTCATTGGTGAGCTCTGTATTGATCTTGGTTACAGCGTTTTGAATATTGTAAAATCATATGTATAGGAAATTTTTCATTAAAAGTTCCAGGAGTTCTAGTGGGAGTTCTGTTCCTCCCCAAAGAGCTATATCGAAAAGTCCTATACCGTCTTTCGATACCTAAGTCAATACCTAAGGCGATATCATAAGTCCTATACCGTTTTTCTATCACCATATGAATATTAAAAATCGAAACTAAATTTACGTATTACGAATACATACTTACTATCTTTTCGCTAAAAGATTATTATAGCGCAAGCTAAACTTTCGGAACGAGAGAGGGTATCTGTACTAATGATGCGTGGTTTTGTTACGTACGACACAAAAAAAATAATTAAAAGTAAAATTAATTATATTTGATTTGCATACGTGGAGGCTACACAAACCGCAACACACGAAAGTGTCTTTTTATTTTTTTATGTGGTTCCGCGATCTTTCTACCCTCGGCTGAGGGTGCCTTATCTCCACCAATTTTTCTTAATGCTATGGTGATAGGAAATAAATTTATAGACGAAAGTTTGTTAAAAAGATTCCCAATTGTATATGACAGTTTTATTGGATTTGAAATTAATTATTACAAAAATTATGAATGATACAGACTCACCCTTATTTGATACTTAATCCTACCTGTCGAGAAGGATGACGTCTGGGCCTTAGATTCCTTTCAGGATGGTGACTAAGAAAAGTCACTCAAGTTTTTTTTTTTGCCACACACACACATGCACGTTATCTCTATCACCTTTTTACACCCTAGTTTTGGGAAAAGAATAAGGTGGATGGTTTTCGAACAGCGAACAAACAGTACGTTTAAATTGTTTGTTCTCTCCACTCTTGTTTTCTTCGCAACCCTAGTGCTGGTTTTTTTAAAAAAAACGGAAAATCTCCCCGTCGTTTTAAGATTCGACGGAATGAAGTTCTCTTTTTTGTGTTCGACCCCAAGCTGCCAACGCACTATTAGTTTACTCTACTAACCGACCACCGGCGTGCCCTAACGCTAGGGCGCGAATCGTAGTGGTGAGAAAAAATATTTTTTCCAAAAAATATAATGTTTTCCCTGCGTAGCAATCCCGCGAAAGGCTTCCGTCGGAGAGAAGATTGAATATTATGTACTTCCGCCCACTGTGTACTCACGAGACTTCGTTCGATTTACTGACACCTGTTCCGAACCGCGGACGGGCAAAAGCAAAGACCGGGCTTTACTTCTTTAAACTTCTTGATTGAGTCAAGAAGCTTGTAAGACTGCGTTTTCTGATTTGAAATTGATTCTTTATTATACACTGGTATCGATGTCACTTGGATAAAGGAATTTTGATGACTTAAGATTTTATGTGGAACGTGCTGACCAGGAATTTGGAAATAATGATGTCTAAATACATGGAAGCCTTAATCACCTCCATGTCTATTGCCAAACTAAGAAATTTTTCCTCATTCTGCTACGTAATCGTTTTCTTTTATTTTCGATCCGTAGAATTACTGAATAAGAGGTCGATGTTAATTTAACCCTTTAGGTTTGTTATTTTATTTTTATTTTTGGTCGCTCGTAACAATCCACACCGGAATATTACGCTTTCGTCCCCGAAAGCAGGAGTGGTTCCAAGATCGAAGAAGAATAGAGGATTTTAAATTTATCAATTTTTATGTTCTCCTCTAACATTTACTTAATATAAGTCCCTACTAGGTAGAATTCTACAAGCTTGCTCACATAAGTTTATTCCCGACAATAGATCACGAGACGATTTCTAACATCTTCATCCTACATGGGTTGTAGATTCTGTGGTGGTAGTTGAACTGCTGCACTCAAAGTAGGTCTGGCTGCTCTGGTTTTTGGAGCAGGCATATTTGCTTCGCTGATTGCGACACTGGTAAGTGGTGTCTCTTTGTCTTGTTGCTTTTTTCCGGCGTCATTCTGGTTGATGCTTACTTCGAGACTTATTCCTTGTTTTTCTTGGTGTTCCTTGATCTCCAGAGTTCGCTTTTTGCTTTTTCGTTGTAAGCAATGCAAAAAGATTGTTGCGCCTGCCAGTATTTTAGCACGTCAGAGGAAGACCAGCAACCCCATGGAAAGGAACCCGATACCGAGGTACGAGCCGTGAGTCAAAATCATCTGCTTTGTCCTGGTTCGTCTCTGGAAGCTGATCTCGTTCAGTTGATTTTCTAGTTGAGCTAGGTTTCATCAGTTTCTCTGTAGTCATCTTCCTTGGCTGCAACATCCGTGGCTATTTGCTCCGTAGTTTTTGGCATGCCCATAAGTTGCTGGTTTTGGAGTAAGGTTGGCGACAACTCCGATAAGTTCAGGTGGAGTCGGGGTTCATAAGTGACTACTGATGTTTGACTTGGTGAGCTAATCGATGATAAGGTTACTCCGCTAGTCTTCAGGCGGCATCCTGGCGCAATTTGCAGTATGCCGATCCCGGATAGTTGCACTTTGATCGTTTGTTTGGTGAGGCATACTATGTTGGCTGACACTTCTTCCAAGAAAGAGTATATCCAGCCCCACACTGATCCTATAGATTTGAAATAAGGGTGTTTCTTAAAGATACTTGGACCTCACACGTCCGTAATGACTCGGCAGTGGGATCGTTCAGTAGCAAGCTTTCACAGGTCTTAAAGGTTGATACTTCGTATACTGGCAAGTATCCTGGCCATGTGAGAGAATTTAGGTTGAATGTATGCTCTTCCTGAGCCATTCTTTAGGATCGACTGGGTTACTGGGACCGGGTGGAGTTGGTACAGAGTGTAATCAGCCTTATCCAGCAGGGGAATGTCCAACCATACCGTAAGTGTTCTGTTTTTGCCGATTATCATTGTGGTTGCTATCCGTGCTAAATCCTCAATGTCCACCTTGGGGCCTGAGATTGGAAAGACGACCGAGGGTGAGTAATCCTGTATGTCCCTATATATTGGCTCCATCTGTTCTGACGTTAGTAGGGAGGGATGTAACAGTCCTCGTCTAGCAGCATGTACTATTTCTAGTAGTCTGTCGGCTGCCCGCAAATGTTCATCAAGTCCTGCTTCCAGAGCGTGTAACATACTCGTGAGCACCTGAGTATAATTTAATCTGTAGAGAGAGAAGGATACACGCCCCTTTGAATTTCGGCAAGTTGAAATTTTAATTGCTTTTGGCGTTCTTCGTAGGCGCCAAGTTCTTCATGGATTTCCTCGAACTGTGCTCTTACGACATGGGTTTGCTTCCCCACTAGGTGAGATAGATTGGCTGATACTTGGTTGAGTTTGTTAATCTTGTTCTCGATTTGTTGTCCGTCGTCATATGTCAGGAGGCCAGCTACAGGGCCGATGACGCCTCCTAGAAACCCGAGCATTGGAGTTGTCCGGCGCTTTCTCATTTCCCTGGGCACGTGAACTGGTGGTCCGTAGTCTGCTCGTCGACTTAGTTTGGTTATTTCACGAGTTATTTCTCTCTGGAGGTTGGTGATAACTTGTAGTCTTCCGTTTAAATAATATTCGTCTATGAGTTGTAGGCATTCGTCTTTTACTGCAGGTTGACATAGCTTGGTAAGGGTTTTTAATTTTTGCCTATAGTTTTCCAATCCCTGTTGTAATTTTTTCGTATTTAAGAAGCTTGTAATCCTCCAGGTACTTGTGGTGCCTTTCATCGTGCCCAGGTACTCGTAGTAGAGGCCGGTGCTGGCTTCGAGTGGGAGAATCCTGTAGACATCTCCCTCAGTCTCCTGAGCAGTAGTTGTCATTATAATGGATGCGACTGCCAGAATAAGGACGATAGTTTGCATCCTGATACAACCTGCGAAATTTAAATTGTGTTTATATCGTTATTTGTGAGTGGGAGTCTAGGGATACATCACGGGAAACAGGTTCGAAACGCCTTTACTTGCGATGACGCGCGATGTTAATTTGTCTAAGACGCTGTGAAACTTCCAATTTCTTAATCGTGAAAAATTTGAAGTTTGTCAGCGTGCTTCATACAGTCTTAGTTATGCCCTTGTGGCCTCCTATCAGGCTATTATGATATTCTTCAATTATCTTCGGCCTCATCTCGACAGGTGGGATCTCGATTCTTCCGTGGCAGAGGGTAGTAGTAGTAGTAGTCTGCTTGTCCCGTTTCAGAGCCAGGTAAAGGTTCCTTAGTGCCGCTTCTTTATCACGACTGAATACGTTTTATGTTGCTCGTGTGGAGCGATGAGGACTTGCCCTGTTCTGGGTTGACTTTCCCGAATGACTTGTAGGTCAAGACGTTCGGTAGCCACAAGCAATTTTACTGTGGGATTTTTGGGTTCACAATCCTCGGACAAGAAGGGTGCGTAGTTGTCTCGTCTGTACGTCAGTGGCTCGGTCCATTCGTGAATGATGTTAGTTACGTTCGTACAGATGGAGACAGGTTTTCGCTCCATTGGTGTTTCTTGAATGGTCAGAAGCAAAGGTGGATCGATATAAGGTATTGTAAGATCGATCAAGGAGCTGGAGTAAAGTGGAGAGCTCATGGCGGCTGCTTCGCTCCTTTCTGATTGTTCTAGTCGTGGTGGTTTAGAATTCAATCCTACCCTTGTGGGACTGTTATTTTCTTAAAGTCCCCATTTTTCTTCAGCGGCTGAGAAAGGTGTTGACCTCGCGTCCGGACCAACCGAGGGTCCTGGTGTGGTTGATAATGATCTCCTTGGAGGCTGTCTTCCAATGATTGGCGATCCAATTTCCTCCACGACATCCCTAAATCTGACAGTACTCTTCCGTCTTGTTTTGGAATATCCTGGCTGAATATCAGGAAGCTGGAAGTCCGGGATGCTAGCCTTGGTAACCCTTTCTTGATTTTCAGGAAGCTCAATGTTTTTTTCTGTCGTTGTATCTGTTTCGGCTACCGCTTCGGATACTTTCTCTTCGTATTGTCTCAAAAAGTTTTGAACTCTCTGTGGGAAGGCATCGTCATCAAATTCCCCACAGGGGTCAAGAGCCTCCAGGTTTTTCAATAGTTCCTCGCCCTCTTCGCCCTCTAAGACATGTGTGCATACAGGATAAGTTTCCACATCCATACCTTCATGATCCCAATAGAGCGTGTGTGGATTAAGTTTGGATAAGTCCAGCCCCTTTTTTTCTATGGATTTTTCAAACTGGGTGAATGAATTTTGAAGATCCTTTTTGAGAGTTTTTTGGTTTTTTTGGTGCGACCACTGCAGCCATGAGTTCCTTATGGGCATCCAGTGTTTTGGATTTTACTGGTCTGAACGTAGTTGACCTTGAGACAGAGGGCTTACCTCTTGTAGTGATTTTCTCTGGTCCCAAGGCCGGTTTTGTCCCCGAGAGTGTTGATCTCGTGGGTCGCTGGACACGCGATGATGTCCTTGGTGCGTCTTTTGAGTCTTCGCGTTTTCGCTGGGAGGTACTAGACGTTGTTGCAAGTCTTGAGGCCTCTGTTCCCGTTTTTTCGTGAATCACTAACACCTGCTCAAGCCCCTCATTTGGGCTGTATTCACTTGGACATGAGTCATCGTGGATCATCTCCCTTTCAGATGGGGAAGGGAGTCGAGACGACTCATCAGGGTCATCAGAATCTTCATTGGAGTCAGATGAACCTGTGGAATCTGTAACCGGATTTGCTGACAGGGCTTCAACGCCCCTGTTTAGCTTTCCTTGCTTATATTTAAACTTATATTGGTAATCCTGAAGCCTTAGCCTCCATCGTAGAAGCCTGGCTCCAGGATTCTCAACATAAGTTATCCAGTGAATCGGTTCATAGTCACAAGCCAAAATGAACTCTCGACCGTATAAGTATGGGCGAAAATTCATCACAGCGTATAACACTGCGAGACACTCCTTTTCATCCTTAGCGTATTTCTGTTCACACGGATTCATAATTTTCGAAAAGTACGCCACAGGCATGTCTACTCCATCTGTGTCCTGGCTCAATATTGCACCGACAGCATATTCCGAGGCATCTGTGGTTAATTTGAATGTCTGCCGGAAATCCGGATACAAGAGGATAGGTTTGCTGCAGAGATACCTGCGCAGTTTTCGAAAGCTTCTTTTTTGGCTACTTCCCCATTCCCATTTTACGTTCTTTTTCAGAAGATCAGAGAGTGGTTTTGCCAATTCTGCGTAATCCTGAACAAACTTACAATAGCCAAACAGTCCTAGAAACTGTCGAACTCGCTAGATCGAATACTGAAAAATATTGCGCTCTTTCGAGCTGATCGAAAATGTCCGAAATGTTAGGTAGTGGATAAGTGTCTCCGATGACCTTTTCATTAAGGGCTCTGAAGTCTATGACGATCCTCCACTTTCTTTGACCCGAAGCGTCCAACTTCTTGGGCACAATTAGAAGAGGTGAATTATAAGGTGATTTCGAGTTTCCGATAATGCCACTAGTATATTGTTTTTCTATCTGATCGTGTATTTGGTCATTTGCCTCGTGAGGTGTTCTATATTGTTTCCTTACAATAACTTTATCATCGATGGTAGGGATTCTATGCTGGATAAGATGGGTAGAAGTGAGTTTCTCACCATTCAAATGAAAGATGTCCGCATAATCCTCTGCCCAGTGGAACACGTATTCCTTTTCCTCTGGCGACAAATGAGACATGTGTAGAGCTTGTATTACCCGTTTTACGCGATCGGGGTAGTCTCCTCCCAATTCTTCCTGAGGGTGCTTGGGGAATTCCTTAGTCTCAGTGTCAGAAAAGTCCTCCTCTGGGAACTCGCAAAAGTCAAAAGGTATAACTTCTTGAGGCGAGAGACTGAATTCTATGTCCCGTTCAGTTGTGTTGATGGCCAAGACATGGCATTTGCCGTTCTGGGTAGTGACAGCTGCCTCACCAATATATAGTCCTCTTGGAGTGTCAAGTCTTGGCAAATACCCCTCTGATACTTCCGAGTTAGAGACGTCTATTGAGATGGGCTGCCTAGTCCTTGCCTTGATCCTTAGGATCCTGACAAATGGCTTGATTTCTGATCTTAGTGCCTTGTTTGCTTCTCGTGATTCTGCATCAACAAACGAGATTGGCGTTATTGGGTTGAATACAGTGACTAAGGTGTTATGTCTGAACGAGATTTGCGCTTGCTCTTGTCGTAGGTAAGGCCGACCTAGAATTCCGTCAGGTGAAACTGGAAGCGTGTTCTTAATGACGTGGAACTCAACAGGGGTATTGAAAATAGTAACTTGAACTGTCCCAATCGTCTTTACAAGTTCATTCGTTATTCCTGTAATAGAGATGCAGTTGAGAGTGTCAATTATAATTTCTTCTTGCAAGGCACGAAGTTTAATAAGATTTATATCGGAGCCTGGGTAGACAAGAAAACTTGCCCTAGGATTTCGGAATTCAGGAGCCTCCAATTCAACTACTGGTGAGTCTTCTTGGCTGCGTCCTGCTCGAAGGACCCTACTGAATTCTCTTGGAATCGGACCGACCTTGGACGTTCTCTCGGAGTTGCATGACCCGTCGTCACGTCCAAACGACGAGTCGGCTGAAAGTTTAAATTTCCAGATGGTCCTGGAGAGGCTGGCCTAGGTGGGGTTGCATTTCCTAATGATCTTTCTTGATTCTGCCATGGATGATCGGTGAGCGATTGTTGACTCTTGTCGATTTGTGGGTATGGCGCCATAGGATGGTGGTGAGGGTAAGAATAGTGAGGCGGGTAGGGGTAATGTGGTGGATACTGATGAAAGGGGTATAGGTACTGTGGAGGATAGTCGGATTGTGATGGGGGGTAGTGTGATGGGAATCGACTATATGCTGATGGACCGTACATTGCACCCAACGCCATGTTGGGGTTAGTTCTTGTTGTTGCCAAGGTTGTTGTATTTACTTTTAAACTGGATCCTTCCGACTTTGCATATTTTTCCGAGCTATCTATTTGTTTTGAGAAGGGGCTCGGTGAACGTGGTCATTCGAAGGCTCTCTCTCTTGGCCGGGCTATATGATAGGATGATGCCATGCTATTTTTTTCCGAATACTTGTGTCGTTCTTCTGCATGTAAGGCATGCTCAAAGGCTTCACTGAGGTCCTTCGGGCTGCGAGTGTCAACAAAAATAGAGATATCATCGGGGAAGGCCTCTGATAAATGCGTCCAAAGCACAGTCGACCACTGGCTTCATCATAATTATACTTTCCTTAGTATGCCCGTAAGTACCCGTGTATTTTTCTTCGATTGCGTACCTGGCCCCATTCAAAAGGCCTTGTACGCGGTCATTGTAGTCACTTACTGTTTCTGATTGCTTCAGTTCCGTGGCGTCTGTAACAAAAACAGCAACATTCGCGACGTCTTGTAGAAAGTCTTTTAGCGGTAGATTTTTCCCATCGAATTGTGGGATATGGTATGTACTCTGTTGCAGAGTCATACATTCTAACACTGATGCCATCGCCGCGCTTGTATTCAAGTTGAGATATGAAGCGGGAGTCAGTATGTTTGCAGGGTCTCCGGTTAGAGAATCCGACACGCTTTGATTTAGGGACAAGTGGACTTCTCGCCCGGGGTTCGCATCCGATTCATCCTGGTCATGTGTCGCTAAAGCTGGCTTGATAATTCCGTATATAGTATATATAGTATTAACCTTACCAGACAGTGATATATGTGCACCAAATATAGTATACATACCAACCCGTGACTAAACCATAATTGATTATGGCACCAATCATATCAAATGTGAATCCTACCTGTTTTGTATGATGTTTGTAGAATTTAAACAATTTTATTAGTAATATAGTGCCATGCATCGCATATACTTGCATGCGTGAATAGTTTTATATATTCATTCAACATAATCATGTATAGTGAATATCAATAATGAATAAGTTGTAACCTCTTGGATCAATCAACGCACTATGTAGCTTTAATCTTATACTGCATAAAAATATAATATGTAATTAACTTTGATACACCTTGATTCACAAGTGGTAACTTAGCTTTAATATTTTCGTATATTATAGAAAGCTAACAGCCATTTATAAAAGTACATCGAAATTAATTATTATTATTAAAACATGCACATGTGTATTTAAATTCAAAATAAAAGTTTGTGCGTTTAAGGTAAAAGTACCTCAAATCTAATTTACGCTAAAAAAAACTTCTATTACATGTGATGGAAGTTTAACACAGAATCTTCTAATCGGTAAGTGCAGCATGACACTAATCACACCTTAATAATTAATCAGTTTAAACTATCAATCAAATTAGAGGTCAACTAAGAAGTTACACGTGATATATGACATCTGTTGTATATCACATACAACCCTAGTTGTATCGAACATAAAACCAACTATGTATTATACAGTTTTATTAGAAACGAGGCTCACGTGATGACACTAAAACTACAATCATGTATAAGCTACACGCTGTATAAAACCACTAGAATGAGGTGGAGTACAATCTACTACATATAATATATGCAAATCATTATATTCATCACATGGGGCAAAAATGTGAATTTCGCAATTTCAAGAAATAATGTTTTACTCAAAGTTGATCATATGTCCGATTAAATACAATGCAACGGGGATTAAATCATTCCGTCTCATGCATTACTTGTTGGATACTAATGGTTAAATACTTATATGAGGTTTTAATGCTATTTAATTTAATTTATTTATCATAATTTGTTAATTTATTATATTATTATTTCAATGTATCCAACAGAGAGATGGTATAATTTCACCCTTGATTTGCACTGCAATTAGAGTTTTACAATTGGGAAAATTTTTTTTTCTTATCTGAAACTATGTTTCCTGCTATCTTGCAACATATACTCAAAAAAAAAAAAAATATATATATATACTTATTAATAAATATATGTGTATTTTACAAAAAAATATATGTATATATATTTTTGTTGGTTTTTTACCAATGACCCATAATCATGATTATTTAGCAATCTTCTGGATTCGTGAATTATGAGGTCTGGCCTACTTTATTTTGATCGCATACGTGAGTAATGCTGTGATCTCTTTTAAAGACACTGAATGATATGTGTCAGGTGTCTGACGACAATTACTAAGACGGGCTTCCGCTTACGGTAGCAATAGCGCACGGATCGAGGGGGAGATATGATGCGACGAAAATTTGCAAATACTGACGTGCCTGCGATGTGTTATGTTTTAATAGGAAATTCCTATCTCTTGCTGGGATTATGCTTTAAATTTTTCGTCTCTATATTTGCTAACACGGACGTTTCCTTTTTTCTAAAAACTCGTCTAGGGCAGTCATATTAGTGGGAACGTGTTTTTGACTTGTAGGAGGTTGAAGATACACACGCTTGAGCGGTTTGTTAGGTCGAAACAGGTCAAGCGGATGTAAGGTATGTGATTGAGTCAGCAATTGTTGATCTGTTGCGATATTGTCTTGAGAATTCTGTTGTTTTTTAAAATCACGTTTTTCAACGCCGGGTTCTTTTTGGTCTTGCATGAAATCAGAATTTGGCATTCCGGCGCTTTATTTATAAATATATGGTGGTTAAAAAAAATAAAATTTGATCACTACAATATTGATATACACATTAATTTATTTACAAAAATTACGTGTGATATTACTTTATCATCTCAAAAGACACTAGTTGTACGATTCACTACTTACATTGGAATAAAAAAATATTTTTAATTTTTCTTTATTATTATTAATTTTTTTGCAACTCTAGTTTTATGCTCAATCACTGAGGACGACTACCTCGGTTTCAGATTTCTTGTCGCTCGGAACTATTGTTTCCGCGTCCGAGTCGGTGTCTATGTCTACAAGGTCTATACCTGTTAAGACTTTGTGTCGTCTGTGTGTCAATTCTCTAATTTCCTTTTCTGTGTTGTCGAGAACACGATCAAAAAACGTCGAAAAATCGTCTGAATTCGTCAGTTCCCTAATTTTTTGGTCTTGTTGTTCTAGGGGAGGGTTCACAAACTGTATTTCAATAGGAAGGTCGATCACGTCTCCTTCGGGAGTAATGAACTCGGCTGTATTATGTGTAATGATTTTGCTCTCGAGAAATTGTCTCACAGTTTCTTGGAATAAAGCTCTATGTTTACGCTCACGAAATCTCCTTCCCGATCGGTGCATAATTGCTTTCTTTTTGACAATAGGGACCGGCCGTGAGACATTTATATGTATGAATAACACCTTTATTTTAATACGTCTATTCAGCGTATTTCGTTTACGAAATATCTCACCGAAATGTACTCATAAAATTAATATGAGCAAAATAGATCCTTAAGCTTGCCTGGGTTAAACTAGCCTATTGACTGCTAAAGTAATTCTATTGTCCTTTTTTCTTTTTGTTCCTTTTTATTTTATCAGCAAAATTTAACCCTTGAGAATTTCTAATAAGTTTACTTTAACTGTTTTTAATTTTATTATTTCTTATTAAGAATAAAAATTTTGAGAACAATTCGTGAAATTTTGAAATTAATTCTACGAGTCGATTGATTCAACTTATTTTGGATAGTCAAAGGTCTTGACTAGTTAGCAAGATCAATAACCTTCCAGTCAAAACGTTAAATCAATCCCTTTAGCATAATTGATAGCTTACGTGGATTTGATTTATATGAATATCCAGATAAAAGGGAAACAATCGTGACTTTTAATTTTTTATTTTTTTATCTACTTCTGAAAAGTTGAAAGTCTCAGTTAAGCGGCACGATTTCTAGCCTGAAAAACAGGAAACTTATAAACTGATCCCTTTAGCATAATTTAAAGCTTGCGTGGATTCAATTTTTACAACTTTTCTGGAGTAGTATAAATAAATAAAATTAAGTAAATCAATTACCACTAAATCACGAGATTCAACAAAAATATTTCATGAAAATCCGAATGAAGCACAAAAGATTAACTGTTTTTATTTTTATTTTTCAGATTAACCAAGCTTGAGGATATATTAAACCTAAAAAGAATATTTTGGAAATAGAAAATTGTTTGCTAGTAACAGATGGTTACTAGTAAACGTAGCCGGTGGAGAATAGCGCGAAAGACCGATATCCCACCGCTGCCACCAACAATTTGTTACGTACGACTCAAAAAAATAATAATTAAAAGTAAAATTAATTATATTTGATTTGCATACGTGGAGGCTACACAAACCGCAACGCACGAATGTGTCTTTTTATTTTTTTATGTGGTTCCGCGATCTTTCTACCCTCGGCTGAGGGTGCCTTATCTCCACCAATTTTTCTTAATGCTATGGTGATAGGAAATAAATTTATAGACGAAAGTTTGTTAAAAAGATTCCCAATTGTATATGACAGTTTTATTGGATTTGAAATTAATTATTACAAAAATTATGAATGATACAGACTCACCCTTATTTGATACTTAATCCTACCTGTCGAGAAGGATGACGTCTGGGCCTTAGATTCCTTTCAGGATGGTGACTAAGAAAAGTCACTCAAGTTTTTTTTTTTGCCGCACACACACATGCACGTTATCTCTATCACCTTTTTACACCCTAGTTTTGGGAAAAGAATAAGGTGGATGGTTTTCGAACAGCGAACAAACAGTACGTTTAAATTGTTTGTTCTCTCCACTCTTGTTTTCTTCGCAACCCTAGTGCTGGTTTTTTTAAAAAAAACGGAAAATCTCCCCGTCGTTTTAAGATTCGACGGAATGAAGTTCTCTTTTTTGTGTTCGACCCCAAGCTGCCAACGCACTATTAGTTTACTCTACTAACCGACCACCGGCGTGCCCTAACGCTAGGGCGCGAATCGTAGTGGTGAGAAAAAATATTTTTTCCAAAAAATATAATGTTTTCCCTGCGTGTCAATCCCGCGAAAGGCTTCCGTCGGAGAGAAGATTGAATATTATTCACGTCCGCCCACTGTGTACTCACGAGACTTCGTTCGATTTACTGACACCTGTTCCGAACCGCGGACGGGCAAAAGCAAAGACCGGGCTTTACTTCTTTAAACTTCTTGATTGAGTCAAGAAGCTTGTAAGACTGCGTTTTCTGAATGAAATTGATTCTTTACTATACACTTGTATCGATGTCACTTGGAGAAGGGAATTTTGATGACTTAAGATTTTATGTGGAACGTGCTGACCAGGAATATGGAAATAATGATGTCTAAATACTTGGTAGCCTTAATCACCTCCATGTCTATTGACAAACTAAGAAATTTTTCCTCTTTCTGCTACGTAATCGTTTTCTTTTATTTTCGATCAGTAGAATTGCTGAATAAGAGGTCGATGTTAATTTAAACCTTTAGGTTTGTTAATTTTGATTCTGAACCCTCCTTCTTCTTTTTACGTAATTCTCATATTAAGAAGATAGTGGTTTAGATCTCCTAACATTTTACTCACTGGCTATGACAAGTCGTGGCTATCCAAGTTTCAAAATAATCCATTTCCATTATCTGTGTATTGTACTTCTGTTGGGTATGGATAGGTATGATAGGAAATGTTCCGTAGGCATGACATCGATACCAGTAGTTGAGAAATTTTAATGTTTGTTATATAAAATATGGAAGCACGTATATGGTCCGCGAGTACACGTGTGCGGATGAGTGCAAGCTTTTTATGAAATCGGCGACAGTTGTTACGTGCGCGTATGTTTTTGTTCATTCATCTCACACCTCATCCTTCTCCCTGTTACATTACATTCTGTTTCTAATTAAATTTGGGCATCGTGATGTGAGGTACATTTCTTAATTTTCCCGTATTTTATAGATTTATAATTAGGTGTCAGGTAATTAAATACACGTCGTGTGTGCGTACTTAGTTACCTGATATCGGTTTGGAATTAATCCGAAATTTTATTTACCTATTTGTTTGGAGACATGATATACACACACACACATATATATAATAATAATAATAATAAAAGGAAGAAAGGAATTTCTTAAAGTTTTGATATTATTCCCCTCCGGTCTTGTGAACTGACCTCCTTTTCATTATATTTTGTGCTGAGCCTATAACATACTCAGGTTACGAGCACCAAGAATACAAATTCGTCGCGTTCACCTGTAGTAGCTAATTTCGATGCAAATAGTTTAATGACCCCTGTTAATTGTCCTGATTGAAAAAGAAGTTATTTTATTTTTATTTTTGGTCGCTCGTAACAGTTTGGGAGATCGAGTTCGATCTTATGATCAAGTTTGTTTGCTTTTTAACCGCACTTTTCGTAATGGAGATGGGTTAAATTCTGTCTCAAAATCAACAATTGAAAGAACTGTAAGGCGCTTTATTAATCATGGATCTATCAAGGACCTTCAGAGAACTGGTCGGCTAAAATCTGCAGGATCTGAGGAGATGCAGATGGACATAGCCCAAGCATTTGTTGAAAACCCACACCTTAGTTTACGTCGAGCTAGTGATGAGCGTGACGTTTCTCCTGAGACAGTGCGAAATATTTTAAAAAGCATTAATTTCCATCCGTATAAAGTTCATCTGGTACAAGAGCTCAATGAAGACGATCCTGATCGTCGGGTTGAATTTTTTGAAATTATGATGGACAGAATTGATAGAGATCCTCTTTTCTTGTACAATACAGTATTTTCAGATAAAGCTACTTTCACTTTAAAAGGTGAAGTTAACAGGCAAAATTGTAGATATTGGTCCGACACAAATCCTGATTGGATGTTGGAGAGTCACACACAATATCCACAAAAGATTAATGTTTGGGCCGGTATCTTGAATGATACATTGATAGGCCCTTTCTTCATCGATGGTAATCTCAATGCCCGTGCATATGAAGAGCTTCTCAGAGATTGATAGGGAGATGATTCGTAATGCTGTAACTCATTTTTACAATCGCATAGCTTTTTGTCAAGAAGCTCAAGGTTTTCAGTTCGAATATCTTCACTGAAGCGTGAGAGGCAAGGGGACTCACGCTAATCAAGCACCCCAAAGGGAACAGAATTTACTACATCCTCGTCGTTGTTCCTGGGTAATGCTAAACGTAAACGTAAACTGCTTGGAAAAAATCTTGAAAAAACTTTGAATATCATCACCAAGATCAATACAGAGCTAACCAATGAATTTCTCGTTGAAATTGACTTCAGGAATTACACTGACCTCTTGGAAAACTTTGTTAATTTCAAATAACCTTTAACTGACCTGGAACGTTACAATTGACCTATGACTTGGGTACGTACTTGAACGTAGTATTTTTCGCTCTATCGATTGCAGATGTGAAAAAAGGGGGTTTCCATTTAAAAAAACAAATTTGACCTTCAAAAAGCCATGAAGGTCAACTTCAAGGTCAAAATGAAGGTCACCATTGAATTCCTCGTTGAAATTCACTTTAGGAATGACCTTCACTTTTTTGAAAAATATTTTACGTGAGGAAATATCCAACCGTCCCGGGACTTTTTAGACACCCTGTATTTATATACCAATTGGGCATACTTTTCTAATAATAAAATTTTTTAAAATTGCCGGTCGGTTTGTATGCAAATTTTTTAATGTTTTTTCATTTTATCCGGTTTTTTATTCACAGTGAACTCTGAATATTTTTCCAATTCGTGATGCTGCATACTGGACTACTTCATTTTGAATTGGAAGCTATGAGATGAGTTTTTGATTTCTATGATAATCCTTATTTTAATTATCTATATTCTTATCTTTTACAGAAATTTTGAATTAATCTTTAAATTTGTGGCACTGAAAAGGGCCCCCATATGTGGCCGAGACGTTTGCCTTTCTTTCTTTTTTTGCGTATTTTTATATCTAATAGTGATAATTTTAATCGAAGAAAATAAAAAGAATCTGACCCTATGCCAAAATAACGAGAAATGAACAAAAATTCTATGAATTTTGGGTCAATATAATAGCAGACATGTTATCAAACATGTCACTTTAACACATCAACAATATTTGAATATTGTGGAGGAAGTCTGAACTACACAATTTTTAGAACCAAAACATTAAACGTGATCATATTGAAAAGATTAAAATTTTCAATGTAAACATTATTATATATTAAATATATACCATATGATATGATATGAGATATATATATAATATATTAACTGTAAAATTATGCACTTTTTAGTACTTTCAGCTTATAATTGTTTCATTTGAAATATTTCATTAATTGCAATTTGAAATGGTTTTCATGAATAAATTTTCTAGTTTTCTAAAGTCCGAAGACTATTTCAATTTTTTCTATAAGTATACAAATAGAATTACTTTAAATTATATAGATTTAGTTTAAAAACGCTTAAAAATCCAGGACTTTTTACAATTGGAATTGTTTGCAATTAAAATTTTTGTTAAGAGAAACCATTATAATTATTTGCAGATCTTTTCATTTAAATCTTCCCAACTTATTAAATTTAAAATTGGAAATATTACTAATTGTAGCAATTTTCAATACCTCATTAATTTTAATTTGTCCACTTATGATTCTCTTGTAAACTTTTAATTAATCACTTTTAAAAAGCACTTATAGCTTTAAAGAAGCTTTCAAACGTTAAAAAATGTTTGAATTAAAACGATTTTAAAACTCTTTCGTTTTCAGATCATTGTATCATTAATTTATCTGATTTATATTGTACTTTTGTGACATTTTTATATCTGTAATTTAATTTTCATTTGCAAGATTTTTAGAGTATTGGATCTAAATTCTATACTCAAAATTCCAATGTCTCTTTTCAGCCAAAAATATTGATAGTAACAATTTTTCTCTTTATAGGTGTACTTTATTATCTAAGATATAGGTAAGGAAGAATTAAAGAGTTATATATTGTCAGAAAATAGAATTACAAGAAACGTTATTATGACAGAATGTATTAAGTAAAAATAATGATTATTTTAAAAATTAAAAATAAATACAATTAATTCAAATTTTAAATTTACAATATTCAAAGTCAATTGAGTGAAATCAACGAAAGTTGATAAATAAAACTACTTAAATACAACAGGTTATGAACCTAACCTCAAATTCTGCATTTAAACTCTGCAAACGAATAGTTTTAAATAAATAGTCCTTGCAGATCACACACTGGAAAGAATTATTTAACATTTCCTGGAATTCATAAAAATGATGTCACGTCTTCAATGTTATTTAATACTTTTTACAAAATTTGTTGCTGTCAAATTTTGTAAACAGATGTCGCCACGCGAGCAGACGACGAGATGCACATGACATCGAATCGAAGAAATCGCAGAAACTCAGAAAATTAAGGAACGCTTGCTTTTACTTTAGTTCGTATATACTATATATAGACGAAATAAGGAGAGAGCCGAAGTTTCCCGAAGATTTTCGAGCATCTTCGAGTTCTCGAATTCAGAAGAGGAGAAGTCGGTTGCGCGCGCAACCATACTTACAGCTCCTACTTTACTCACACGGATGTACCATGTAATTGTGTGCGCATGGTTGGCGTGTCCGATCTGAGCATACTGTCATTTTGTCGTGTCTAAAGTGCCGACTACATAATTAGACTATAGGATACAATTTTTATCAAAATTTAATTTTTTCCCTTATACGCGCCTTTTTGCGATTTCTGACCACTGTACATCGAGGGAAATGTCGCTAAGATTAGCGGAAATCTATCATTCTAAAGGTTTGGTAAGGAAGGCCACATTGCTGAAAAGATACGCCATGTAAAAGGTGGTGGAGTAATAAGATATATGCGCGGAAATCTTAATTGTTTTTTTCGACACTCCGCTGAAGTTAGCGGATAGAGAAATTGTAATCAACCCTAATTTGTTGACAGTGATGTTCTTATACAGCCTACCCGGAAGTTTTAAAAACTTTAGGTGCGCCATTGAGTCAAGATACAACCTACCGGCTCCTGAGTCTCTACGTACAACAATCATTGAAGGAAGCGACGGGCAGAAGAGCAGTCCGCGTGGCGAAAGTTCAGACGCAATGTTTGAACAATTATGAACAAACATGGCACTCGCAATAACCGTAGACAAAAGCCCAAAGAGAATGACAGTGCTAGCGTGGAATAAAACTTTCGAAAGGAAAAGCGGTGCTGCGTGATAAAAACGACTGGACGTAAGAAGTCTGAATCTTATTTAAAGAAAAATAGAAGGCCTTCGGCTAAGTACGGGGAGGAAAATGTGTGCTTAAAGCGGTCTGCATAATCTACTACCGAACAGTGTCGAAATGGCTATCTCGATAGTAGAGCCACGACCTATCTATACAACAACTAATGAAGTTTTCTATAGATACCGATTCTAACCACGGAGTATTAAAGTTGGCTAATACCTACACATTTGAAATTATAGGTAGAGGAACAGTACAGTTTACTACAAAAGTGCATGGTGAATCAAACAGTGTTTCTATTGAAAATACGTCACACGCCCCTGATCTGAGCATCAATCTCCTATCCGTCTAAGAATACATTTTCACATATTTATCAATTAGGATTCTCTAGCCACTTACCGTTGATTAATTTTATTTGAGAAGTTTTAACGCGAAGAATATTTTTCCACGAAAAATATGCATAAAAAATGTTATCTTTAAATTTTACTAATCTTTACGTTTAATTCATACTCTAATTTTAACAAATTTTTAAATTTTCCTCGTAAAGCGACAGGAAGATTTTATCATCCACACAAGCTAGCTCTAGAAAGTGTGCAAGGGTAAAGTAACCGTCAATAATGTACCTGCTCTGGACTTAAGGGATTATACACTGCTGTGCAAAAGTTACCGGGCACTTGTTTCTGACCATTCACATAAAAAAACGAGACTGTATCAATTTTTATAATTTTTAAGATCCATTTTTCATGTATGAGAATCCTTTGTATTTTCACATCTTTGTTTTTCTAAATGTTAACTTTAATAATATCAAGAAAAATTCTAACAAAATATCTATCAAAAATATTTACCTTTATGATAAGCTCAGAAAAGTTTAAAAATTTTCATAGTTTCAAAAGTTGTTTAAAATTCAAGGGAACTTTTGAAACTTGACTTTTTTCGCAATATCTACGTGAATAATTGACTAATACACTTCGTTTTGGGATGAATGAATGTAGAATTTTGTTACCTCCATGATATTCTACGATAAAAATTCATTGTTAGGTATTTTATAAATTAGAAGTTCTTATGTGAATGGTTTAAAACAAGTGCCCGATGACTTTAGCACAGCAGTGTAAATGGGACATAATTTCTCAAGTGATCCCACCCAAAAATGTTAAGTTGTCAGACCGGCTTAAAACTGGATCAATTTATTTAACTATTGGATAGAATGCTAAGGTTTGGGTACATCAAACAAATAATTTGCGCAAGCGCGAAGGTGAACATTTTGACTATAACGCGCGCACCGTTCGCTTTGAATGCCTGTAACAATTATCGTACTTGACGCAAATCATTTACAGCGTTCCTTGGAAAACCAGACTCCGAACGCTTATGCTTTATTCACATGGGCACGCGAAAGTCTCGTGAAACGATTATACTGCTTAGTTCCAAGAAAAATCACACTGAGATGACCTTAAAACCTCATGAAATATTGAATAAACCGATCGTGATCCCAGACACACTACAATATTATGCTTTTCTGCCAAATCATTGCTAAAGAAACTGGATTTTCTGAGGATTATTTCGAATATACAAAAAGAAAAAGGTAAAGCTAACTGTGAAAAAGGAAAATCCAATTGCAAAAAAGTATGTGACATTTGAATGATAAAGTACCGAATAAGTTGAAATTTTGGAGTCCCATTGAGCTTCATTTTAGCGCGTAGTGATAGCGTGCGTCGCGCTACGAGGATGCCTCCACTCAAGTAGAAGGTCATAAGAACGTAGGTGCCTCACGCTAACTAGCTACAGTGCTACCAGGCGTGCTGTAGTGACTCAGTGGTTTTGATACTTGTTCAAAATGATTTTTCTGTTCACGTAAAATGAAGATTTTATTTTATTCCCACTTTTTGATAGTTCGAGGACAATTCAGATATCTCCTAACAGATACTCTCGAAACCGTTTCATTGTAAAAAAAAACGATAGTTAATAACAGAATAATAAAAGATTGTGGTAGATGATTCGGTTCACCTGTTTAATTTCGAATTGCATTTTGGTAAGTCACCTTGCCTTTTAAATTTTTGGGTGTTTTTTGGTGTTAATATTTTTGCATTTCATGAAATCCAAACGACCTTCAGGGCGGTCACTGGATTGGTTTCAACACGAATCCCTACAGCAGGGACAAGTGAAGTTCGTCTAGGGTGATAAAACTGTAAAATTATAGGTCATAGTTCAAGGAATTGTAGGCTAGTAAGAAAATCTTTCTGACATCGATGTCGTCAACCCGACCAAAATGAGCATACAAGCATCGCATGCAAGCTTATTTTCTGCTATCAAATATTTTTACCTCGAATCCTTTCATGAAATTTGAAAGAAATATGTCCTAGCAACTTAATTTAATGAAAAAGTGTGAAAAACAATTTGAAATAGAAATTAAAAAGTGCAATGAAAATGCGGACCATTAACATTATTCACAAGTATAAATTTAATATGCCTTGAAATCAGCATATACAAAAAAAATACAGCCACCTACTTGTACATTTATCAGAAAGATTAGTTTATCAACTTCGATTTAATGTCATTGTCATAGCAAATTTTATTATTCAGCAATAAAAATTAAATTAAGATATAAAAAGTTTCATATGGGGCGTGATAGAACGGAAAAAGTAGAATGTAGAACTAATCTTGATCTAATGCAATCTGTATGTAAGAAAAGTACGTAAAATATTCGACTATTTCTACAATAATGCAAGTCAATAATTTTTTGAGAAGTTCAAAGTTTATGTTGATACATCTTTGAGCTAGAACTCTGCTATGTTTTTTTCTTGTTTCTAATGCATTTTTGAAGTGGGCGTGAAAAAAAAAATTTCTTTAAATGTCTTATATTTAGATAAACACTTCTGTACTTAAAAAATAGTTTTTGAAAAGCTGTAAATGTTCTTTTGTTCTTCGTTGCAAATAATATTGGAAGTCGATAGAAATTTTATTAAAACCAATTCGATTTTATGTACCCTAGAGTAAATATAAAATAAAGTAAAAGTATAACATAATAAAATTTACTGTCACTGAAGTTTTTATTTACAGACGAAACAGAAAAACGTAATTCATTCAGTGAACTCATTCACGCAGTACAAAACGAATTAGATAATCCTGAACCAGTAAAATGCGTTGAAGGAACTCGTCCAGTGCACAGTCTTTTTTATAATGCAGTTCTTAAATCTACATAAAAGTTTTAAAAAAATAATGTTGAAAAATGGCTATAATCTCACCCTGAATCAAAAAATTTAGTGGGTGACATTGTTTCGCTGATAGGTCAATTTTTTTTAAAAATTGCAAAAGGAGATGATTATTCGCTCATAAACAAGGACAACACAGAAGGAATTTCCAATTTAGCCCGCTCACTTCCTCCCTCATCTTTCCATAATAAAGAAACAGGTTTGCGTTTTATAGTATTTGCAATCAATTTTCTAACAAATAGAGTACGAAATAATTGTATAGTATATAATAATATTTTACCATCGCAGATCCATCATTCAATAACGATGTATAGAATGAAATATTGCCGAATGATTTAATGGTGTTCGAAATGAGTAAAATAAGTAAGTCCCTGGAAGTCACTAAGAGATTGGTGACTAAAAGAAGGATCCTCGGCACAGATAATCCTGATCGGGATCAGGCACATCGTGCAAAGCCTGTTTCCACGGGTAGAATCATTTTCGCAAGAGGACCGAAGTTCCTGCAAAGTTTGAGGTAGGGAGCTTTTTACACTCAAGAAACTAAAGAAAACCGGTGAAAGGCTAAAAACCAATACGGCACCAGGGATGGGCGGGGTACCAAAATGAGATCCTCAAAGAGGTGATTACAGTATACCCGGAAATCCGCCTGGAAGTCTTTAACTCCTGTCTTTGAGTAGGAAGTTTCTTGGAGGGCTGGAAGAAGCAGGAGCAGGTCCTTGTTAAAAAGGGAGAGAAGCCTCCAGATAAAGCTTCATCCTGTAGACAAATGTATTAGTCCAAGCTTTTGTAAAACAAATTAATATTTCAGTTAATTTTTAACTTTTTAGGTTGAGGTTTGGTGGAAAAGTAGCAGACGTTATGCTCTTCAAATCTATAAAAAACGGACAATTAAAGATAATACGTTTCCGCGCTATGGACACTTTAATTTATTTAATGCGTTAATTGTAAAATGTCTGCTTGCCGCAGAGGTGGTCCGATTTTTATTTTGAAAACGGCTTTTAAAAATATAAATCAAGCACAACAGAACGTCAATCTTGGTTCTTCGCTAAAATGTTGCAAAGTTTATTAAAAAAATGCCCAAACATCGCTCCAAATGCTTGAACGCAGCAAAGTAACTGAGTGGAGCGAGGAGAAGGAGAGTAGGAGAAGCGCGTATATATAGTAATAGTAGCGCACAGCGCGATGCATTTAATATTTGAATTGATTATCTCGGCACTAGCTGTAGCTAATTTATTACTTTTTTTTATATTTTAGCGATAATAGACTCAAGGACATTTATACTTATTTCCAATTTCGAAAATAATTAAAAAATAAGTCGTTCTTGTATATTTTATGGAACACATAAATTTATTTATATGATTGATACATAAGTAAATTAAGAGTAATTTTTTATTTGAGTGTACAAAATTACAACTTTCTTTTTTTTTTCTCGCAGGTTCGGAACAATTCACTTCCTCAGTATTTTCTTCAACATTTTCAGCATTTTCGAGTAATAAATTAATTACAATTTCATAATTTTCTTCGTTCATCAATTCATCAATCACATCATCGTTCAATATACATTCATCGTCGGACACAGTCGGCTGATTAGTTGTCTCTAAATTGCAGCACGTGTCGTGGCAACAATTAACGCAAAGGTTCGAGCGTTTCAAACCGCTTTTTCTACAGCCACACGAGTTATCAATGCACCCCTTTTTACTGCATGAACATGAAATTTGGTCAAGCAATTTTTGGGGTATCGGTTTATCGGCACTACCTACGGGTATCAACAGATTGTTTTTAACTCGCCAACCCCAATCAGTTGGTTTTAGAGTTGTGTTTCCTAACCAACATTGTACTCGATAGAAAACATGGAATGCATGCTGTTTTGCTGCTCCTTCTGTCAGTGGCAATGTCTCTAAAGCAAATGTCGATTTTATTTTAGCTTTATTGAAATGCAAATATCGTAAGTTATTTAGTGAAAATTTGACAATTTAAAAAATGATTAAAAAAGAAATTGCTATTACATACTCTTAACACATGCCCTTACTGGCCAATAATGCTGCTGAAGCTCGTATAGCTGCGTGTGTTATTTTTTTATACGCATATACAGCGTTGATTATAACTTTTAGTGTAATATGTAATTATGTGTATTATTTACTAGCAGCGTGATGGAGCCTAGACTGAAAAAAAAATTGGATGATACAGACATAATTGTGGTTCCTTGACCTATATTATATTGGAGATTTACCAAAAACCAAGGTTTGCCTGTATCAGTTCAGCCTGTGTGTGTATTCCAAACATATGAATTACTATTGCAGCAATATTTTTGGTTAACTGTCAAATATATTTTGTTGAATTACTTAAAAATATACAGCTATATTCATATAGCTGATAAATCGCAAGCATTTTTTATCATATATAATATTTTTATTCAGACATGACCACAGTTCCAAAGATGAAGATGATGAAAATGACAAACAGTGGGAAGAAATGAATTGTTTGCTTTGCGAGCAGCCTATGACGACGTCATCATTACATAAATGTACACCTGCTTTCGAATGACAAAGTTTGAAATTGCATTTACTCTTAATTTACTTATGTATTAATCATATAAATAAATTTATGTATAAATTTATGTAATAAATATACAAGAGCGACTTATTTTTTAATTGTTTTCTAAATTGGGAATAAGCATAAATGTCCTTGAGTCTATTATCGCTAAAATATAAAAAAAAAGTAATAAATTAGCTACAGATAGTGCCGAGATAATCAAAAATATTAAATGCGTCGCGCTGTGCGCTACTATTACTATATATACGGTCTTACAAACGGTACGTGGAAGACATATTTATTATTATACCAACTAATAAAATTCTTGATTTAGTAAACGCATTTAATAGAATTGTCACGTCCTGTAACCATCTCTATTACATAAATAATTATAATACTTTTTATATTAATCAATGAATCCACAATTGTAAAATATGCGGAAGCACTAGATGCGTAACGTAAACAAGTTGTAAAGGGAAAAAGAGAGGTGAGAATTAGTGAATGAACATAGTAAATGTATTAGCTATTTTTGGAAGAGGAACTCCGTCTCACCGTGTTTTGTCAACAAACCTCCCAGACTGGTAGGCACAGGTAGAAGATTAAGCGGGGGGTCTGCCGCTATAAAAAGAAGGAAAATCGGAGAAACCAAAGAGTAGGAATACTGCTCTAGATCTTTTCCTAATATGGCGATTCTGACCACCGGAAACGACAAGTTTGGCACGCACCGAACTCAGAACCAGCATTTAACAAAACACACACACACACACACACACACACACACACACACACACACACACACACACACACACACACACACACACACACACACACACACACACACACACACACACACACACACACACACACACACACACACACACACACACACACACACACACACACACACACACACACACACACACACACACACACACACACACACACACTGTAAAATATTTGAGTAATTATTTGTTGTTGGCTTCCCTCACCCAGTTTCGGTTAGGAAATCCTCTGGATTTCTTTACCGTTCTAAACGAGGAAAACAAATTAAATATAATAATAAAGGGTGAGTGACCAAGACGTCACAGAATTGATCATTCAATTCAATTCACTTACAAAACTAAAAGCAATAACGCTTTAAATTATTTGGATGTAAATATTATAAAAACGCATGATAATAAATTAATTACAAATTGGTATAAAAAACCGCCTTGGTCAGGTAGATATTTAAATTATGATTGACATCAAATTTTCAGAAACCTCTATAAACTTAAAAACAGAAGTTATTGATATAAATCAGATTTACCAAAGTATAACTAATTAGTTTCTTAGGCAAAGTCGCGCTATTCTCATCTGAGGTTCATGGTAGTTGATTGTAATTATTATTATAAAGTTCGTTCAGTTCTCGTCTTGTCTCCGCTGCATCACGTACTGTTGTAGTTGTATCCCAAATGTGATTAAAATGTGATTAAAATGTAATAACATTGAAAAATCCTCTTTAATAAAATTCTAGAGGCTATAACAATGTTTGACATATAATTGTTAATTTGACTAGACATTATGTTTATTCCAAAGATTGAGAATCATTCACAGGTATTGTAAATTGTTTAACTTATGTTAATTCTTAATTATAAAGGTTTGAGATTGTATAGGATTACTTGTGAATATATAATATTTTTAGATTGTAACATATTCCTGAAGAAGGCCCGCAATATGTGCCGAAACGTAGATTTGTATTTTATATGAATGATTAAACCATGATGCTCTAACGTGTTTTTTTGTTTCGTTTGAATTCGACTTGACCATAAGAGCGAAAAAAATACTCTATACTTGAATGTTAATAAAAAATTTATAAATCATATTTCGTTTGAACAATTATCAATTATCAATTGAACCATATCGACTTTATCAACCTGTGATTTAGAATTAACGTCATTTCAGATCAGATAGAATTTTCAATATATATTTGAACAATTTTTTTTTCTGTGAAAAAAGGAACGCTTTCACTCCGCTGGGTACCGAGCCCAGGACCTTTTTATTGCCGGTCGAATGCTCTATCATCTGAGCTACGGAGATTCCACAAACCTTTTCTCACAGAATCTATGTACGCCAATCTGGCCACGGATATATCATGAACTATGTCTATCGAAATTGCTGTCAAGGAAAACGGCTCGCGAGAAATGGTGTGCACCCACCCTTTCAAACGAGTACTAGTAACTTGCGCATACCGACAGGCGAACCTCTCCGCTGGTGCTAGGCAGGCAACGTTGAGAGTTTCTCTCAGCGGCTAATCGCCGAGGTCGACACAGCGGGGCAGAGCGATGAGCAACTCTCTCTCTGTCAAGTGAAGTTTTGAAGCAACTTCTGGTCTACCGCTAGCTCTCAACAGGTCCGCTAATTGTTACGAAAGACGTAAATGGTGCTATGTAATGAGGCAAAACACAAAAACTGACTTCATTCGGCTCTCTGAGTTGCTTTGGGCGCTTGCGCTCTTCTGAGCAGAAGACTTGAAATTAAATCAAGTTTAGAGGTAAATTGGCTGAGATAAACTGGGACGCTTCGGTGTCCCTTTTTTGTCAGAAAATTTCAGAAATAGGCTAACATAAATGGGGCGCTTCGGTGCCCCTTTTTTGTCAGAAAATTTCAAATGGGTTTCGAAACAAAAACAGGACCAGACTTGAACAACTCAACACGATCGACGGGAGTGAAGATCATGTTTGATCTTACGTGCGTGGCCTTCACGGGGACCCCGCTGTTACGGAGTCTGGAGGCATCTGGTTTAACACCCGGGTGCCGATAGCTCCAACAGAGGCGCACGCTCTCGAAAGAGACACTCGGTCTTCTGTGGCCCGCCGAGGTGGCGGGAGTTTTTCCGAGCCCGGATCCTTGGTGATGGGAGTATGCGAAACAAGTGGGTAGTAAGCTTGCGTGCCTTCCGCCTTACCGACTTTTCGGATGCGGAAGTGCTTCGCTTCAAGATCGGGAGTTATAGGCCGAATGACCCTAGGTATCCCACGCGGCTTCACAACCGCGCATAGCTACAAAGATATCATGAACTACATACAAATTTATATATTTAAATATACGTTAACTCTAAATCACACGTTGATAGGGTCGATATGGTAGGGTTCGGTTATCATGGCGAATGATAAACTCTTCTAATTATCGACATAATCGACTGAAATGATTTAGAAAAATTTGTATATAGTTCATATTTCGTTGTCCAAAACATGACACAATTACTCTATGACCAACCTTTCTTCTGTTGGCGCAGTCCGTTTTCTGAAATAAATAATGTCATAAATCATTCATAACAAATTCCCTGTTGCTTGGACTATATCGAATGGACACAATGGGGTAGCTGCTAGAGGATTTGTTTCTGCAAGGACTTCAAAGTTAATTAGGAGATGAGAACAATCTCTTGGAGAATCAGTTCGGCTTTCGGAGAGGTAGGTCCACAGTGTACGCCATTCAGGCAGTGGTAGACATCGCCACAAGCAAGAAGAGAAACTGGTAAGCGAAAGGAAGAAATGCATCGAGGCGATGATTCGTAAAAAGATTCCAGACTACTCGTTGCGGATTCTGAACGACTGTCTAAGCAACACGTGGATGATATACGAGGGCGACAAATGGTTCTTCAAAGAACAGATGACATGTGGTGCCCCTCAGAAGTCGAAAGTAGGACCATTCGTGTGGAACGTCATGTATGACGATTTTCTATGCATATGGTAGACCTACCTGCTGAAAAGAGCATCGTTAGCTTCGAGGATGACGCACTTGTCGTGTGTGCTGCTGATGACATTGGGATCCTGGAGCTGAGCATCAATGAAAGTCTGCGGTGGGCAAAGCGTTGGCTGAACAGCAGATGCCTTGAAATGGCTTCTCAAAAGATCAAGGCTTTGATGGACACGGACAAGAGATCCTTCGGGTTCCTGAAGATTGTACGAGGTGAACACGAAGTAGCGTGGAAAAGGAGAATTAAGTATTTGGGAGTATAATTGGATCGAAGGCTTAGCTTCGGCGAACACCTACGTATCGCAACGAATAAAGTTATCCAATGTAGGAGCTAACTTAGCTCATCTCGTGTTCAACATTGATGGTCCCAGGGAAGGAAAAAGAAGACTTGTGTCTGTGCTGGTCTTGGCAAGCGTTCTGCCAATAAACTTATTGGAAATGGAAAGGCAAGTGGCCGGTATTATTCAACGAAAAATATGGAGTATATGAACAAAGAGCTGGACGAACTTTTGGATGCAGGTATGGTCGAGCCATCGGCCAGCGAATGGTCTAATCTGGTAGTGATGTTCCCCAATTCCCATGGAATCTACCGCATATGTCTAGACTTTCGTGAGATTAAGAGATCATTCTGGTTTATAATTTTCAAAAAATCAAATTTTTTTTCTTGCATCAATATGGTGACTATCTCTAATACACGTGTTAAGGACTTTTTTCAATGTCTGAAGACAAATAGATTAAAAATACAGTCGAGACTCGACGGACCAATGAAACGCTTCCCTTCAAACGAGCCCCATTAGGTAGGAGCCCCTACCGCGCCCAAATAAACGAGACTTATTCGATTCGGGGTCGTACCGGTAAACGAATCTCGACTGTACTCTTTTGAACTATAGGCCCAAACCTTTCATTCTTTTTCTGCAAAACAATTAATAGAAGTGACAAAAAATAACATTTTCAGAAATTGAAAGCTGTATGGTATAGTTCAATGTTTACAAATCGCAGACGTTTTCGGCCCACACCACTTACCCGTGTGACATGTGAAAAAACTTTCAAAATACGTAAAATTTTATACATGACAATTTTGATATAAGGCAAAGGCACTAATTTGTCGAGGAGGAAGCAATTACTATAGATGAGAATACTTTCAAAGAAACATTTTGAAATATGTAGCATCTTTTACATAACAATTTGAATATATAAGTGTGAATAAAGAATTTAAATGTTAAAAAAAATCATGTTTAATTTGGATACGAATTTACACACGCATTTGAAAAAAATGTTGGTCTCATTTTAAAGATATGCCTTTATAGTGCTTTACTAATTAATCCAGATATTATATATTGAAATTGTCATGCAAAAGATTTTACTTATTATAAAAAATGTTTCATAGTATTTTGTTCGACTAGAATATTTTTGAATTTGATGTAATACTAGAACAATCTCTAGCTGTAATTTCGTATGCAAATTGAGATATAATTCATGTTCTTTTAAATAATAAAACCTTTTATTAGCACTTATATATCAAAATTCACATCAAATTTCAGCAGTAGAAAGAAACTTTTCGATTTCTATTTTTCGACTATGTCCTACACGTTTAATCACTATATAAAATATATATGACACAAGCCAAATTGTGGGCATATTATCACTGAAAAAAATTCAAGTCAGTAATATTAACTGGAAATTTTCGGCAAAGTCCTATGCATTAGAAGCAACTGCAGTTCCATTGTTCCATTGATGTTCAAAGTACAGTTGCATTTGAAATGAAAACTGCATTTATTATTCATAATAACGCAATACTTCAGGTCAAAGTTATTATATTTAAATTTTCCTTTTGTTAAGGATTAGACTAATTTATATTTAGTAATAAGGTTGGACGATCAATAAAAGCGATTGCATTATTATTCGTCCTTTCAAATTTTGATTATCACTCCATCGTTCAAGGCAAAAGCGAGAGTGACAACTTCAGGAAAAATAAAGCCGTTGCTAGCCTAGTCGAGTTAGTTTGTTTAGTTTTGTTTTTTCGCTGGTCGATTCGCTAACCACTTTTTGGGTTGGTGTCAAATTTGTTGGAGCTCTTACGCTCAAGACTTTTGTATTAGGAAATCGTCGGATTTACGTAAAAGTTTAAAATATAATTGTTTAAATAAAAGGTGTTGTGAAATAGACAAATGTTATTACATTAGCCAATGGTTGCGCTCATAAGCGTTAGTTCGAACCTGAACTTTTGTAGATTTTACAAAATGGCGATCCTCATTTCTACACACCTTTTGAATGGAGAAATTATCAGCTTTAATGAAATTCATAGCATTCATTAAAAACATTCATTTTTACTAGATGACGGTTTCAGAATTTTCAAATTATTGTTTAAATCGACTTTTTCATTGCAAATAAGTGGAGAAAAATTTCGAAAATTTAGGGCTGCTAGGGCAGAATCACACTCATAAAATAACAATCGTCAAAAATTTGGATGATTCAGATAAATATAACTTTCGTTGTCGTGTACGCAGTTTTTCATGGCATTTCGGACCATGGATGCTTCAGGGTGTTGTATCTTCGCCATTAAAATTTTTTTTCTAGTTAAAAAGGACAAACTGTTCTTTACTCATAATAAATAAACATGAACAATTTCAATAAAACTAGGACTACTCATTATTCATAAAAAAATGTTCCCAAAATAGGAAAATTTTTGACGGTTTGCATGCGCTTCCCCCCTCAAGATATAGTAATGAAAAAATCTATTTGTTAAGAACATTATATATTAATTTAATGATGGATCGTTAACGCAATGTTTGAAGTATATCGAGAATAAAAATATTTTTAACTTTATAAATTTTTCAAACGCAAGAAATTAATTTGTAATTATTATTATGGAACCAGGTGTACAAGTATGAAACCGGTAATTTTTTTGAGAAAATACACGTTTATTTAATAAAAATGGTTATACATTCAATCTTCAACGTAATGGCCATTTCTAGCCACACATTATTCCCATCTCTCTGGCAATTTGTGTATGCCTCGCCAAAAAAATTGTTCGTTTTTTGAGTCAAACCAGTCATCGAGCCATTTTTTCACATTTTCGTATGAATCGAAGCGCTGTTCAGCAAGTGCGTGCCCCATTGATGAAAATAAGTGGTAGTCAGATGGAGCCAAGTCTGGTGAATAAGCCGCATGGGGGAGGGCTTCCCAGCTGTACGAATTTACCAATTCCCGAGTCTTTTTTGTTCGATGTGCTGGTGCATTGTCTTTCAGTCAATTCATGCGGTACCCATCTTCCCACCTTCAAAATCAATCCCATGGCTTTTAAACGTTGAGAAATGCATTGTTCGGTCACATTTAATTGTTCTGCAAGTTGTTGTTGCGTATGACCATCATCTTCATCCAATAATGCTTGCAATTCGGCATCTTCAAACTTTTTCGGTGGTTTTCCACGTTCTTCGTTTCTCACATCGTAATCGCCACTTTTAAACTTATTGAACCACTCGTTGCACTGTGTTTTGCCTAGAGCATGCTGTCCGTAAGCTTCCACAAGCATTCGATGGGCTTCCAAAGCAGATTTCTTCAATTGCTAACAGAAAATCAATGATGTCCGCAAATCGTAGTTTGAAGGCACAAGAATCGACATTGTTAGTAGCGAAAAAAAATTAGTTGTATGAAACTTGATTGTTTATGAACTGAATATTGTTGACAAAACTCAATGCGAAGAAATGGCGTCAATGATTTGGTTTGACAGAGCGTATAGTTTTACCTAGTGACACATAGATGTCATTACCAGTTTCATACTTGTACACCTGGTATATACTACTATACTAGGCATTCATTATTGATTCATTATCAAGATTTTGTAGCACATTGTTTACAAAATACCATTTTTCCACTAGTCATAACAAAACTTTTCTTTTATCGTTAAAATACACTGAACTACTTCAGTTAATATTACGTAATTTTTCTCTCAGTAATCAAAGAATTTAACAGCTATATTAGAAAAAATCTGCCATTTCCGGCCTCCAACCCGGATGAGAAGGACAAAGGAAGGAAGGAGGCACAAAGAAGGCGCCAAGATGCTCTCCACCCGCCAGGCCGGGCGATGCAATCAGGGTTTCGGCGAGGGATGAACAGTCATATGCTGAAATCCTGAAAAAAATGAAGGCGAAGGTGAACCCCGTTGACGCAGTACTGGGGGTCCTGTCCACCCGAAGAACCAGGAAGGAGGAGATCCTCCTGGTCCTGAAAAAAGGGGTCGACGTTTCTGCCATTGAAACCTGAAACTTGAAACTCAACCTCGGGAGAGGGAAGGACACCCAAGACCTCCTGATGCAGATGGCCAGGGAGAGGGGGGCTGACCTGCTGCTCATTAGTGAGCAGTACGAATGGTCCTAAAACTCTGCCTGGTACTAGAATGAATCAAGGAAGGTCGGGATCCTTGCGTGTAACCACAATTATGGCGTCGGCAACATTCTGGAGTCTGACGCGGGATTCTTTCGTGTGGAGGTTGAGGGGGTGCATGTGTGCAGCAGCTACTTCTCTCCGGGCGATCCTCTCGAGGTCAAGAGATGACATTCAGACGAGGGGCCATGGGATCAATAATTGACCTTGCAATCACCGCGCCCTATCTCGCCTCGAGGATAGGCGACGGTGTGTTTTCGAGGTGACTACCTCGAGCGACCATTAATACATTGAGTTCAGTTTGCAGGAGCAAAGTCACCCAGTGCACACAGAAAGCGGCAGTAAGGAAGGAGCACCGGCTGGAACACAAGATGAATCTGCAAACATAAGCTTTGAGAAAAGCTCGTGGAAACCAGGTTCATTGATGGGCTTGGTTGGGTGAAGCTTGCTCGGCCATTAGAAGACTCAGTGCGGGTGACGAGGCGGAAAGTGGTAATTTAATAATTTGCTTTGTATTGATAACAATCTTTAGAAATCCATAAGTAAATTATCTTATGCTTTGTTATTTGAAAAGAATCTTGGAATATTCAGCGTTAGAATGATACCATTGTGGTTAAATTATTTTATCGAATAATGGCTCTAACAAATATAGAAAAAAATTCATTACGCGAGTAACAGCACTAATGAATTTCCTATAAATGATGATACATGAATGATAATTGTAAAAACTATCCAAGGTTATGGGACATACAAGAATGGTTAAATAATCCCATATGCCCTTATACCATCCAGAGGCTCAAATGTGAATTAACGTATTTTATGTCGAAATTGCTTCGATGTAAATTTATTTTTCTGATATAATACTATACTTACGTATTTCATTGAAGTAAAAAGGAAAATCTCCAGTGACCGAACAATTAAGGCGAGACTTTAAAAAGGATGTCCACCTGTTTCGAAAACGATGAGGACCTCCTCGATCATGTTTACAGACTCTTGCGACACGAGAATACACCGCCTGAAATGAATATGAATTTTAAAAAATTACAATATTGAAATCAAAAATGTAAAAACAATTCTTTTTACAAAACGCTTTGACCGAGTTTAATGACTGACATTTATGCTATACACCTGCACCCAGTTATATAAAAAAAATTGATATCATGATTGGTGGGCAAAAAATAGCTAGTAAGTGCGATTTGAGAATATATATATTGAAGTTCTGGAACGTAGTTTAACACAAATTCATCTTCTTCACATACATAGAAAATTTTTAACACTAATGTTGTTGTTATTGTTCATTTAATATCAATACGATATCCTATACGAGTATATACCTAATACGAGTATCCTACAGAGACGATTTTATACAGTGATTGAACGGTTGAACTCAAATGGCAGTTTGGACGCTGCCAAACATCTGACGAAATAGGTCTTCTGACCAGTTACATGTCTTTTGAAGGAGCTTCATGGACCCATGAGTCCATTTATTCTCTTTGAACGAGCCCGTCCTATATGGCGGGCCGCAAGTGCGTAAGTCTTCCGAGACTCAGAATTCCAAGTCGGTTCCCGCGGTAAACGTGTCCAAATTAATCTTGGAGGCAGCGTCCACATCCTGGTTGAACAAACAAACGTTTTCGGGATTGAACGCAACTGAATGGATTCCCGAGGCTCAAGTTGTCTGACACGTGCCTTGGGCGTGTAGCCTCTGGTAAGGCGAAAACGGCTAACTTGGCTTTTCTACCCCGCGGACACTTGCAAATGTTCTTGGCCCTCATGAATAATTACCACTCGGAATGTCTCCTTTCGGTAAATCACTGAGACTGTCAACGGTATCATACACTAGGCGAGGGGAGGTATGATTTAATGTCGGGTATTTCTTCTCTCGAGAGAGACGAATTACACTCACACTTTCGTGGTGTTATGGCGGCGAATTGCTGATAGTTACCTCGGAAATCAGTCATGCCGCTTTTCAGCGCCTCTCGTCTAATTTTGCTCTCCGCGATATTCTCGCAGATATCATGGAACAGACCTGTGCAAGAAGATGTAATATTTCCTGACTTTATGAGAGATTTTAGTTTGCTGAACAGACAGGAACGCGTTGCAGTCTGCTAATGGCAATCACCTTATTGTTTTTTCATGGTCAATGCTGCCACTTTATGCCACATTGAAACACGGTAGCAACTATTGTGGCGAATGTTGCATCAGGCTCTAAGAATAAATAACTTGTGAACTTCGATTAATTTTCGATTAATTTTCGATTAATCCTTGTCATATTGTGTCTACCACTCGTGCCTAGCTTCTAGCTGATACTTGCACAGATAGCCATACACGAAAACATATGCAGAAACAAAAATAACCTGATATATTTAATTATGCGCGCATGTTTACTGTGCCTACCTCGACCATTTTAACTTCTCTGTACAATTCTTCCAACAAATGCAAATGATCTAGGTCTGACTCTATTGAACAATCAGCGTATTAATAAATTAACACTTAAGCATAGGTACTTTGATGAACCATATGACACATATTGAAATTTAAAATAATGGATCTAACATGGCGGCTGTATGTCAATGATTGTGCTACCTGCAACTAAATCGCCTTGGAAATAGATACTCGGGGGTTTTCGAGGTCGCTGATTACGATTATGTACCTCTCCTTGGGGTTTCACCTTGACGAAGTCTTTCTCTTGGCTATGCCAAAAAAAAACGGGTGGGAGGCATAGCGGACGGCCTTCGGGTCATGAAGATTGCAGTGTTCCGATGAATCGGTGAAAAAGTGCAGGGGGTTCTGTAAACGAGCATCTTCCCAGTTACATAAGGGGTGCTCTAAAAACAAGTTTATTCTAAGCTGAAAGAGGGGTACGCTATAGATGAGTTGATTCCCATGAAAGGTGAAAGAACCAACTATTTCAACCCGCTCCTCTACGCACGATGCGCTGGTAAAACGATTTATGGATGAAAAAAAACAAAAAAGCATGGGAAAAAACGTGAGAAATGAAGACTATGAGACTCTTTCGGGAAATGGGGGTTTGAAAGATATCCCCCAGCTCCTGAAGGAGCAAAGTTAAAAAATGGAGAAGCTAAGCGTGAACCTTAAAGTGATCCAAGACGGGATATGTCAAAACACCCCGATCACCATCAAAATGAGTGTTGGAAAAGCTGCCGAGGTTTTGGACACCATCGTCAACATTAATAAGTGTTTATGGCAAAGCGGAGTGGAAATCCAGAAGAGGCTGGAATTCCACCCCGCCTCCAGAAAGATGGGAATTTTCCGAAGACCTAGATCAGCGTCTCTGGGAGATACCCCTGAAACCAGGAACCAAGCCCCTAAGGATATTGGGGAATGGCAACTGGTGGAGAAGAAGAAAAAAAGATAGAGGAAGAAGTGCAGGACGGTTGGATGGGAAAGCTGCCGTATTAGGTAGCATACCGTTGTTGCCCGGTGCTACAGATGCCACGACATGCACATGGCCACGTCACGTGTGACTGCACGCTCCCTAACAGGAATGATGCTTGCTGGAGGTGCAGTGATGGGACGCACAGGGCTAAGGAGTGTATCCCCCCCCCCCCCTCAGATGCCTGACATGCACGATTCGGGGCAAGAAGGGCCGACGTACTGCCCGCTTCGATAGAAGGAGTATACGGATCAGTGAGACGTTCGCCAGAAACGACCTGACGGTGTTAAACACTGGTTGGAAAATGACATTCAGGCGAGGGGCCAGGGGGTCGATTATCGACCTCACGATCAAGGCGCCCCTGTCTTACCTCAAGGATAGATGAATGGTGCCCAGAGATCTTTCTGGAAGCCCTTAACTCCAGTATTCGGGAGAGGAGGTTCTTTGGCGAATGGAAGAGGCAGAGGTTGGGGAACACGAAGTCGTATGGTCCAGACTAAAATAGAAAATTCTATACAACTTTTCAGCAAAAAAATTTTGGAACATGAAATTACCGACATCATACAAGAAATTCAACATATACATAAGAATATTATTTTTTTTAAAAGAAAAATTATTAACGTTTCAACATTAGATTTTTTTACTCAGCTTTACAATAAACAATTGCCAACTTTCAAAAAAATTGCCTCTAAAACTCGTATTTCTTTGAATAATAAATTAGAAAATCTTAATATCTCGCAATTACCAAAACTTATAACTGATAAAGAAAACTGAGTTGTAAATATCTCAAATAAGCAAACCCCAAGTGATGTTTTAGACATACTAAGTCTTAGTGGTAAATTCTATCACAATTATACTAAAAAAATACTACCTATTAATAAAATCATCACCAATATTGAATATAATATTCATAATATTCCGAATCTAGAAAGAAATAAAATAAGAAATGATGTGTTATATTGGATACAAAATTTAGCTTATAATACAAACAACTTTAACAATGGTTGTTTAAAATTAACAGATAAAATTTTCCAAACAAAAACATTTTTGAAAAATAATAAAGATATATTAATTCCTAAAGCAGATAAAAGTAATAAAACAGTAATTATGAATAAAACAGACTACAATACTAAAATCGAAAATCTTTTAGCTGATGATTCTACATACATAAAACTTGAAAAACATCCAACAAATGATATTAATTTACAATTACAATCAATTTTATTAACATGGAAGAGTAAAAAGATTATTAATGATAATCTTTTTAAATTTCTACACTCAAACACAAATAACGCACCAAAATTTTACGGTTCATCTAAATTAAGTAAACCTAATTGTCCACTAAGACCCATCACTTCATTTATTGGCTCACCTACATATAATCTATCAAAAAGCATTTCAAAATCACTACAAAAAACAATAGAACAAAATGAATTTTATATCAAAGATAGTTGGAGTTTCAAACGAAAAATTAACAATTTAAATATAACAAAAAAATTTAATATTATTTCATTGGACATTGTATCTATGTACACCAACATTACTTGGGATCTGATTACTATTTCTATCAAAAAAAGATGGAAATTGATTAAAAAACACACTTTTCTAAATTATATGGATTTTAATAAAGCTGTACTCTTATGCCTTGATTCAGCTTATTGCAACTATGATAATAATATTTATAAACAAATTAATGGCCTACCAATGGGATCACCATTATCTGCAACTCTAGCTAATATAGTAATAGAAGAATCAGAAACTAAAATTATTAACGAGCTAACTTACTATATTAAATTTTATTATCGCTATATAGACGATACATTAATTTGTCTACCTAATAATAAAATAAATGATATTCTTTACAAATTTAATCAAATTCATCCAAAATTAATTTTCTCATTAGAAAAATCAGTCAATGATAGTATCAATTTCTTAGATCTCAATATTAAAGTTGAAAATAATAAAATTATCACAAATTGGTATAGAAAAGATGTTTGGTCTGGACGTTATTTGCATTTCTATTCAAATCATAGCCTATCAAACAAAATAGGTATTATCTATTCACTAACTGATAGAGCTATACTTTTGTCACATGATAAATTCCACTCAGAAAACTTAAATTTAGTTAAAGAAACGCTTATCAAAAATGGATATCCACTTGATTTGTTAAATGATAAAATTGACATGAGATATAAACTTCTTATGAATAATAAATGTAGTAAAAACAATATAAATGATACATCTGAAACTAAAGACTTTAAAAAAATTATAACTACCATATATACATAACTTTCAAGAACAATTTTATAGAATTTTTAAAAATTCAAATCTGCAAATCATTTTGATCTATGATAATACTATTCAGCAAAAAATTTTAACGTCGGTTAAAACACCAACACCAAAAAAATTGAAATACAATGTAGTTTATGAAATTAAATGCATACAATGCAATAGTATTAACATTGGACAAACATGTAGATTTTTACATACCAGGATTTAGAACACGCAAGATCGATTAAAAATTATAACGCTAATAGTACTGCTCTAGCGCAGCATGCGCATACTTTTAAAGACACCTTTGATTTTAAAGAAGTTAAAATTTTAGAACATGAACAAAATTTAAAAAAACGACTCTGCTTAGAAATGATTCATATAAAAAAAAAAAATAATTCAATTAACTTCAGAACGGATATTAAAAATTTTAATGACATTTATTCTAATATTATTAAATTAACTAATTACTCTATTTACATATTTACTGATTTGTTGATAATTTGTTTTAAATAATATTTCTTGAATTCAAAAATTTTTCCCGCCTAACAATATCATAATCGATCTTAACCTAGCATCCTATTTACATTTCAAATTAGCCATCATGGATCCTCCATGATGTTAACTACTTTTAATTTTAAATTCATACGTTACAAAAGTAAAAAAAACATGTAAGTTAAATACTAATTTATTAATACTAATTTTTAATTTAATACATTTTCTTAACACATATATTAATACTATATTCCTAAGCTGAATAGTATTATAATTTAAAGTCTTTTTTCAGAATTTAAATATCATCTTTACAACATAACCTACAAAATGAAAATAAGTTTTTAACAATTCTAATACTAATAAATAAAATAATATTATTATTAAAAGAAATAAGAAATGGATCATAAGAAATATATCTCCTGGAATTTTTAACATGTTGAATTCCTTACAAAAGGTTTTTAATAACAATGTACCATGTTTACTACGAAAATGAATGTTCTACTACATCACTAATAACAATGTCTACATGCCTTTGTATATATCTGAATTTTTAAACACAATGTAAGCTGATACAACAGTTTTTTTAAAGATAACAATGTTATGATATTTTTTACTATAGGTTAAGACTCTAATTTGTCTGTTTATATGTTTATATAATTCTATGATGGTTTTACAATTTTTAGTCTTGATAAGGACTGATAAATTAGTCGAAACGATGACTTTCAACAGGAATGAAATATATTTCAATTTTAAATCATTTTAAAATGATATTTTTTTTTACTGCATAACATCTATCTAAAAAAATACCAGAAAGGCCATCATCCTCAACAATATTAACTATAACTGAAAACAACTAAACGAATTTTTCTAAATACTTAAATACCAAATATGGAAGAGATGATACACCTTGTTTTTATTTCTACCGTAGTTGACCTTTTCATTAGAATCGAATAGCAGATAAAATAGAATTGATATATTTGACTGCGACATTAGTGCCAGGTAATAAATTTCATTGGAGCACAAGTCATCAGAGGAGGCAACTCATCCGATCTTAATACCATATATGGAAAAGGTGGTACACCTTGTTTTTTACTCCCACCATGGGTGACCTTTCAAAGTTCTATAAAAAGCGAAAGTTCCAACAGAGTTCAGTTCAGTTTATAGTCAACGTGCGATTTCTACAATGTAACCAACGCGAATCCAGTCCAGTACCATCATCTGTACACGGCGAGTTCAGTTCAGCCTAGTCCGACTCATCAGATTTTACCGCTACTCAGACTAATTCTAACTCGACGCTGAGTTCAACGACTTTAAAAAGTGAAGGGAAATCGCCTTCCAAATTCTCTCTGAAACTAAGATCAAGGAATTAACTAGATCAACCGTCTGAACTGCGGATTTCCCATCTGACAAGTACTATCTCAAAGATTGCAACGAAAACTCAACTGACCACATTCGCTCCACGGGACTCAATCAATCATCAAGCAAATTACATTCAGGGTAATTACAAAGGTACTACCAAATCACAAATCAATTTCCAATTCCATGGTGCTTACTTGGTTCACAATTTGATTGTCAATAAATATATTTTATATCATTAACCATTCTCAATCACTGACTATTCCTCATCCCTTAGACAGGATCCTTCTGATCCTTACATAAAACGAGGAGATCTTTCAAGAAGAGAAATGTTACGTTTCTGACGTAACAATAGTCAAATATAGCTATCAATATTTTACGAAGATTTGGAGCCTAGCATACTGTATATAAATCAAGAATAAGTAAAAAAAATTTATTACATACAATAAGAATAATATCAAAGCAAGAGAAAAGGTATGACCAGCAATTTCTTGAGATTTAATTCCTTTTTTTGCAATTTACAATCATCTATTTTTACTCATTTCATACAAGTCTTTCTTAACATCTTCGCTGTATTGGACGAAAACTACAAATTAGGCCCAAAATCTGCCGAACGATCTGGAAGATCAATTTTCAACCCATATGGTACTATTTGTATTTCATATGGTACTTTTTAGGCCGCTGAATACAAACTTAGGATTAAAATTTAAAAAATTTAAAATGGACGATTCATTATGCCAACCTAAAATTTTAAAACAAAATGGATTGACCATTTTGAATGTTGACCTTAAAATTCTATTTAACTTTAGCAAGACTTCCCTCAAACCAAGTTTCATCAAAATACGCCAATTAGTTGAAATTTTTTAAATCTTGGGTAGCTATTTGGATCGTCCATTTTGAATTTTGGAATATACTGTTCAAATTTGTAATCAGTACTCCAGAAAATCCTCTATTACTATGTTTGATTTTCTAGGAAACCAGGTCGCTTCCTAGAGTATTTAGTGCTTGCCCCTGCATGCGGGGCTTTGCAGGGGATTAAAAATTAAGACAAAATTAACCAAGGACGGTATGCATAAGGCGTTCCGAAAAATTTTGAACCGCATTACGGGCGTGGAAGCAACCGTGAGGAGCATGGAGGCCTTTTGTGGGACTAAGAAGAGAATGTTCTTGCCAATCAGGGACGACATCGATGGGATGCTGTCCCAGTTCGAAGAACTCCGCACTGATACAGAGTGGACGGTAGGTTGAGCCGCTTCGTTATAGTACTAGCTGAGAGTGGTGGGTGGTAGGAGAACGAAGCGGGAAATCGCGGAATGCCGGGTTGGCGTAAAGAACGAAGGCTGCCAGACAGCTCCACAACCAGAGATGTCATCCAACAA
The DNA here is from genome assembly GCA_030998225.1 of Diplolepis rosae. Classification (NCBI taxonomy): domain Eukaryota; kingdom Metazoa; phylum Arthropoda; class Insecta; order Hymenoptera; family Diplolepididae; genus Diplolepis; species Diplolepis rosae. The sequence continues at coordinate 5,160,149 of JAPYXD010000250.1, read as the reverse complement.
ACGAAACGTTGACACACACACGAAGGCGCGTAGTATCGGTGAGCTCGAGAGAGCGCTCAATACCGGCGTCACGACATACCCGTCATTTTGCGTTCCCCCGGCACGGTCGAGGGAAGCCAGAGAGATCACGGAGAAGGAAGCATACCTAATTTTCCGATTTCCAAAACGCTAAGTGCGGAAACGAATTTCACGCTTGCATAGAAGCTGTAGGGCCCGAGTTCTTTGTTTCGAGTTTTCGCCCGCACGAAAACCTAGGTTGGCAATTTTTTTTAAATTTCAATTTACCAAACAGAGATTTTCTAAATTTGAGTTTTGTTTTTCCCAAGACCAAGAGCCGATTTACTAATCGGGTTTTAAACCTTATTTAAAATGCCTTGCTGGAGTATATTGTTAGGTTGTGGTGATTTGGAACCTCAATTGTTCCAACATTAAATCCGTGCATAGGAATATTAGAATTCCTAGCACGACACTTAATTGGAAAGAATTTTCGAGATATTCGATTAAGTTTACGAAATTGACAATCAAATCGGTACCTACACCGAAAAGAATCTCTTCCGGATTTCGCATAAATCTGAATTTACTAAAATCGCAACACATTCGTTTTACTTTTATTGCACAAATTTGAACGAATTTCGTATGGACATCAGTATGGCAAAATAGCAAAGCCAATATACGAAGAAAGCACACCACTCTGCTTGCGAAAAACGCACGGCACCCGTACTCTCTCGGTTTGACCAAGTTGGTTTGACAATTTATTGCAATAAATTAGATTCGGCAACTTCAGTGTATTGCAATACGTTGTCATACCAACTTAGCCATAGCGAGAGAATGCGGGTGCCGTGCGTTTTCCGCAAGCAGAGTGGTGTGCTTTCTTCGTATATTGGCTTTGCTATTTTGCTATACTGATGTCCATACGAAATTCGTTTAAATTTGTGCAATAAAAGTAAAACGAATGTGTTGCGATTTTAATAAATTCAGATTTGTGCGAAATCCGGAAGAGATTTTTTTCGGTGTAGGTACCGATTTGATTTTCAATTTCGTAAACTTAATCGAATATCTCGAAAATTCTTTCCAATTAAGTGTCTTGCTAGGAATTCTAATATTCCTATGCACGGATTTAATGTTGGAACAATTGAGGTTCCAAATAACCACAACCTAACAATATACTCCAGCAAGGCATTTTAAATAAGGTTTAAAACCTGATTAGTAAATTGGCTCTTGGTCTTGGGAAAAACAAACCTCAAAATCCATTGATAAGATTGAAAAATCGTTTCTTCAAATCTTATTAACTTCTATCGTTTAGGCGGAAAGCATATTTCGTTATGGTTAAGGTTGTCACGGATATTTCTAATCACGCATAGTCGTTCTCTAGGTTATAGCGCGTGGGGGTTGATCTAAAAGCGATCATTAATTCGATTTAATGTGCGATTGAGCGTTTCTGGATGTAACAGAGTAATGAATTTTAAATTAAATAGCGCCAGGTTCGGCAAGTTTTAGATCAATTCATAGGTTTGGAATAATTATTTTCAAATTGAATAGTGCCAGAGGTTCGATGAGTTACATTAATTCACAGGATTGTGGTAATTATTTATAATTTAGAAAATCTCTATGTTTGGTAAATTGAAATTTAAAAAAAATTGCCAACCTAGGTTTTCGCGAGGGCGAAAACTCGAAACAAAGAATTCGGGCCCTACAGCTTCTATTTGGTTTGATTGGAAGTTTAAACCGTGCCTAGAAATATTAGAACGCCTAACACAAGGTTCGATCAAAGAAATTGATAATAGAAGACTTATCTTGGTTGAATTGAAAAAAATGGTGCTGATGCCTGGCAATGTTTGAAAGCCTTGCACTAGCACCAAGGAAATTAAAAAATTGGAATATTTGATGATAAAGAAAATTAGTTTGATCGAGTTTCAAATTGAATCAATACCTAGTAATATCGGAACGCCTAGCACAAGATTAAATTGAATTGAATTGAGTTATTGGAATAGTTCATAATAAAAGATTTGATTCGATTGGATTGAAAATTAAATCAATGCCTAACAATATTGAAACGCCTAGCACAAGATTCAATTGAATTAAATTATTGAAATAGTTGATAATAATGAGATTAAGATGATTAAATTGAAGATTGAATCAATGCCTAACAATATTGGAACGCCTAGCACAAGATTCAATATAAATGAATGACTGAAATATTTTAATAACAGAAGAGATTTTAATTTGATTAATTTCAAGATTAAATCAGTGCCTAGCAATATTGTAACGTCTAGCACAAGATTCAATTGAATTATTGAAATAGTTGATAAAAAGAGATTTAATTCGAGTGGATTGAAAATTAAATCAATGCCTAAGAATATTGGAACGGCTAGCACAGAATTGAATTGAATTAATAAAATGGTTGATAATAAAGAGATTAAGATGATTGAATTGAAAATTAAGTCAATGCCTAGCACTATTGGAATGCCTAGTACAAGATTCAATAATATTGAATAATTGAAATGTTGGATAATAAAAAAATTCATTCAGATTGAAGAATGAAGCATATCCTATCAATATAAAAACGCCTAGCACAAGGTTCAATTAAATTTTATATAAAGATTTGGATGAATATATTAGGCACTTTTGAAGCTACTTGAAACTCAAAACGAAACTGTGAGGCGAAAACTTAAAAGAAATAAACGTTTTTAAGATCGGTTTAAAAAAAAATTAAAGAACTTTGTCTTATTTTTAAAATTTTTATTTATCAGCTTCTCATTCTATGAGTAGGACAAAGTGAACATAAGGGATGTTATGGTTTATACCGGGTGTCCTCATATTCACTTTACCTTTTACGAAATTGATTTAAAATAAGCCTAGTATAGCTAATTTTATTGTTTATCTGATGCGTGAATGTTTTCTGTATGCAAAAATTAGCATTGGTACTCTATACATGTTGTGAACTACCCTTTCTATTCGTTATGTTCTTATTCTTAACCTAAACTTAAATGATTAACTAATCCCATCACACCCTTGAACTTATAATTTCAAATTCTTTTTGTGCTGCAGGAAAAGGTTATTGAGAAAGTGGGAAAATGCATGATCTGGGAGTTGAAAAAAAAACTTGACGTGACTGACACAAATGGGGAAGGGTCATTACAAAAATATTAAGAAAAATTTGCAGAACGACCAATGTCTCGTAATTTGCGATTTTGCTGAAAATTATGCCTTTATCATTCAAAATGCCATCACAGGTTACCATTGGAACAATGACCAGGCCACACTCTTTCCAATGGTTTTTTATTATAATGAAAATGGTGAAATTAGGCACAAAACAATTGTTTTCATTTCAGATTGTAAAAAACATGATTCGACTGCAGTGTATGTATTTTTGAAAGGATTCAATGATTTTTTATCAGGTTTCAATGACAATATTAGAGAATGTATTTATTTTTCTGATGGTGCCGCACAAAAATTTAAAAATTTAAAACATTTCTCTACCATCTACTATCATGAGCAAGACTTTGGTCGCACCACGGTGTGCCCACTCCCATGTATTTTGAAGGGGTACTTACAGATGGTGGCGGGGCGAATGAATTTATATCAGCGACATCTAGGGGACGTAGCAGGAACTAGATTGCACGAAAACTACCCATCTCCCCTCCACTTCAGATCCAGTAATGAAGGGCGCAAAATTTTCGCCATCCCATGCGAAAAAGGAAAAATTCGGATTTTATTATATTTGAGGTTACTTTGCACCTGGCTCAAATCGGCTTTGAAGGTAACTAGAGCTTTATCAACACTTAAATGCGGATTTAAAACTGAAGGACAAAAATACTTTTTAATGCAAGCTTTCTTACCGGGTTTTGCAATATGATAATACGTAATGAATTTGTATGCACAAAAACGAGAAACCAAGCCTTTACGAGTTTTATTTTAGATTTAAAACAAAAGTTATTGGTGACTTACCCGATTTGCAGCTACAACTATTTTAATTTGGAGGGCAAACAGTAAAGAACTGCTAATTGTTGGCACATTAGGTATTTGCACTTTATAGATCGAATTTCATTAAAATCACTTGAAATCGCTATGAATTTTAATCAATTAAAACAGGCAGACAAGTGACAATATGTCGACTCCGCACGATGTTCATTTCGATGACATACTAGCGGCGACTAGGGGACGTAGCAATTACTATTTTTCTTTCGCCACTTGGCCTATAGGAGTGAGCACACCGCGGGTCGCACTGCCAAATGGCATTTTCATGCCACAGCTTACGGTAAAGGTCCTTGCGATGGAGCTGGTGGTGCTTTAAAAAAAAAAGCACGAAAAGCCAGTCTCCAAATGACAGCGGATAAGCAAATAACATCAGCCGAGGAACTTTACCAGTGGGCTGTAGGAGATAATTGTTTTTTGAATATTTTTGTGCTCTTCACAACTGAAAAAGATTACAAAATTGGAGAGAATTTTTTGAAAAGCCGATTCGAAAATTGCAAGACAATAACAAGTACCCAAAAATTTCACTATGTTGAACCCGCTCAAGAATGCGAATTAAAATTGAAAACTTTTTCGATGTGTTCTGATTTTGAAATCATGAGCTTTACAGAACGTCAGAAGTCCAAGCGTTCATATTTGAAACGTAAACGAGAATAGTTTTATTTATACATGTAAAATTGTATTTCTGAGAAACAATACTGAATAAAATGAATTTTCTAAGATCCAAAACCTTTTTTCCACAATTATTTCAAACAGGTTTAACGAAATCCAAAGCATACGCAAGGGAATCTGATACGAACGTACACTCGTAGTGAATGCACAGCGCGCGACACAGTGCTTCAAGTCGATGCGACTCCATAAAATTGCTCATAATTCAAAAACCATTTAACTTACCATTCCGAAATTTTGATTATACATTCGTAGGACAACGATGCAAAATTGGAGTCAATAATTTTCGATTTTCCTTAGGTCGCTTTTTCGATATTTCTATTTGTTTAAGAAAACGACACATTATTTGCATAAATAATAAAAATTACGAGTTCTTTTATATATACATTTGAAACTCATACATTCACCTACATCGAGTAAACATATCACATTTTTAGATAAAATATTTCACAAATAGTCAGCAATTACCCAAAGTTGAATTTTTTTGGTTTTGGAACTTCAAAAAATCGGAATTCCTGAATGACATGTATCACATTGGGATGAAAAAACACGCATCGATTAAAAATGAATTAAGAACAGGAAAAAAAATGTTTCAGCCAAAAAAAATTTTTAGTGGCAAAAAATTCGTGGAATGACCCCTATATACGAGCGAACAGAGTATGCGCGCGCAGCGTTAAAACAAGTGTGAGGACAGAGAGCGTGCCAAGACGCAAGTTAGCCATGTAGCCCACGAAAGAACGCATCTCGCTATGGCATATACATGTGAATTAGAATCTACATGTATCTAATTAATCACACGTATGTTACAATAAATGTTTACTATATTATTATTTTAATATTAATTAAAGATGATATATACTATTATTTATCGATCCTACCGCTAAATTAACAGAAACCTCTAAAATAAATGTTTGAAAATGAAATTGTACTAATTAAAATTGGAAATTGTGAATGTAATTTGCGATATTCAATTTCGGCAAACACCTTTAATAATGCAGATTAAAACGAAAATTTTCGAGGCAATCATTAAAAAAAATGACTATTTGGTAATAAAATTTTGAAAAACGGAATTCAGAAAATAAACTTTAAAAAATTATGATTCGTCAGTTAAAGTTTTGAAAAAATATCATAAAAATGAAATTTGCAGATGAAATTCTAAGAATGACAGAGACAAATATTAGGAAGTTATAAATTTGAAAAATCGAATAATATTTGAAATACAGGACTTTATATATGTTTGCAAATGGTGTTTCGATAACAAAACTTCGAACGCGTTAAAAAATAAGTTGTTTTGAACAAGGTTTTGAGAATTGAAATATGAATATTGATCCTCTGAAATATAGTTTTTTACAATAGAAACAAAATTTGAAAATTTAATTAAAAAAATAATGCTGCAACGTAATTTAAAAATCGGAAAATTACGTATGCGACCCTCTCCGCGCCCTCTATAGCTTCCTTCGTCTGTGCCGGGGAACGCAAAAAGGACGCGTATATCGTACGTCGTCATTGCGCACTCTATTGAGCTCACCGATACTTATCGCCTTTATGTGTACGCCCACTGTTCGCTTGCTAGATGGCATCTCTGCCCACAACCCAAGGTGAGATCTACTTCGTACTTGCGAAAACGGCCGTAAGAGCCGACTGTGAGCCCGAAGCAGATGGCAGCAAGAAAGCCGGAGGGAAAGAGGCTGATAGCCTCTACTAAGGAAGATGAGTAGGTGGAAGTTCCAACTAGGAAGAATCTTCGGAAACAAAAGACAAAACCGGAGGCTAAAAAACTAGATAGGACAAGACGTGCTTACCCATAAGCGCTTCTCATAAAGCCCGCAGAGGGAATGAGCTACGGGACCATATTGAAGGAACTTTAAAAGCGTGCTAATCCTCATGAAGTGGGCGTCACCGTCCACAGCATCAGGGAGACACGCCCCAAAGACCTTCTGGTGGAGCTTAAATCCTTCAAGGAGGGCAGAGGGCGGCTAGATTTCGCCTTGAAAGAGGTTATTGGTGCCATTCAGTCTGTCTGACACCTCATTCCCAGCAGTGTCTCCAGAACGTGGGATTTTTCGGCCCCCACCACGTTCCCATCTGGGAGAAACACATGCAAACGAGGCGTGTCAGTGGGTGCTCTGCTACACGCTGCGGTCACCAGCTTCGTGTAAAGCCGAAGGTGCACGAAGACGGACTTCGTTACAAAGCTTGAGTTTTCAAGTTATTTTTAGATTTCACGCTTTCGTTTATCGAGTCGAAATTAAGAATTGTATTTTTCTCGAGTACGTGCAAAAGAGGCGCGAAGCAGACGACGAATTTGAATTTACGAAGTATATAGTTCAAGAAATAACACTTTTCTTCAATTTCTTGAAGAAAGTCTGCATGAAATAAACATCAGTATGATCTTGGAAAATTTCATGAGGATTTCAACACTTCAAAAATAAACTTTCAGTGAAATTTAGTGACAATAAATGTATAAAATTTGAATCAATATATAATTTTCCATTCAAATTTATATACTTCTTACTAATTTTGTACATATAACAATTTTTCAATTAGAACAATATTTCCTATCAAGATAAAATGAACATAAAATTCAAGTTCATAATTTATATTTTCAGTTATATGTTAGAAATATTTTCATCTCACATTTTTGTAGCCTAAGCACAAACTTTTCATTCCAAAACTTAAAATCTCTACGGAAATGGAAAATTGTCTAATAGCAGTAGATAAATTAAAAAGCTAAAATATGTGTTTATTGGTATTTCCATATTAACATATAAATATCAATCAACTTTAAATTTTACATAAAAATGTTCGTTCGAAGTGTTCAAATCTTGTTACAATTTGACAAGATTTTATGGAGGAGTGCAATCTTTTGGATGAAATATTTTGTAGTTCTTAATTTGTCTGTCCGTCTGAAATCGTAGTAAGATTTGAACAGTAAACAACAAATTTTCCAATAAAATTCAGGATCAATAATAATTGATTCAGGAAATACTTCAACTCTGTAGAGCATTTTTGTATTTCGAATTCAAAATGTGTGCTTAAGCCACAAAAAAGTAAGCTGAAAATGTAGATATAAAACTAATTATGTCATGTTTATGTCTTCTTAATGGAAAATACTTTGCATATAATTCTCTAATTCGATATTTTTTTAATGTATGAACATTCAAGAAATTGATAAATATTCCATCTTTTTATAGGAACTAAAAATTTCCGGATAATGCTGTGATTGAGAAAGCTAAAAATTTGTCAAATATTGATATAAATTGCAATTTTACAATTGCATTATTTTTCAAATATTTTAACATCTCTTCAATCTTGATAATTCTTACAGAAGTTTATTTCATGTGAGTGACTTTTTCTTTTTCTAATGAAAGATTTCGTAATTCTAAATTCGGCCCAATTCGTAACATTGTAAAATGATTTTAAAACTTCATAAAAATTTTTTTTCTGTTTTATTCAAAGTCAATAAATATTCAATGTTTGGAATCGAAATATTAAGTAAATGATTTTTAATTTCTGGGAATGAACTGCTTTAATAAGACAATCTTTCTTCTTTGTGAGAAATCTCAATTTTAAAATTAAAATTCTACGCATAGGATACAAAAACATAATATTGTTACGTCACAAGTACGTAAATACTTACTTTGATCGAAGATTCCTCGTTTTAAGTTAGGATCGAATGATCCTCTCTTAGGGATGAGGATAAGTCAATGAAAAGTACACAATGATTAGTAAAGTAATACAAATTGAATTTATTTAAATTAACACTGATATAAACAAGGTTAAAATTTTACAATGATTCAAACAATGGCACAGGGAATAGGTAAAGAATAGAGAGAATTTTCGGTACCTTTGTTGAGTTGTGAATAGTCCCTTTTTTATGAATGATCCTCACAGGTGTGAGGGAGAGAGAAAGATTCTTCCACTGGTGCGACGAAGACAGCAATAGGTATCCCACTGGTGTGAGGAAGACAGAAACAAATATCCCACTGGTGTGAGGAGGACAAGAATAGTTATTTCACTCTACACTGACTCTAAGATCCTTTCAAAGATTGAAAGTACAATCAGAGAATTTACGACACGTTTCTTCGGAAAACTGAACTAAACACGTATCTCACGCTGTGAATCCTTTTAAGATTTTAGAAATTTCCCGCACTTAATTTTGCTCACAAGACTAGTTTTCCCTTGGCGGCGTGTCCTTTTTATATTATATTTTTTGGTGACGTCACGCGTTGCGCAGTCTCCCGCTGCGTGTGACGTAGTTATACCTCTCTTTTCAATAGGTGGTTTTCTCTCTCTTTTAGTAATTTCCCCAGATTTCTCTCTAGACCTAGCCTATGCCTATAGTACATTCTAATGCGTCGCGGGACGTGACACCTCCCCCCCTAGTTCGAGCGCGGGGGTGAAGCATCCGCGATCGAATCTTCGGAAGAAGAATACATTCGTTAATGTTTTTGAAGATACATTGAATTTCTATTTCTGACGTAATAACCAACATTCATTTCGGGGTCTCTTTTACAATTTGTATTTTTTGCATTTGACTATTTGATTCCAATATCGATTTTTTTTTTTTTTTTTTTGATGTCATAAAAATTTATATTATCTAAATATTATAATTTTTTTGTTATAAATAATTACATAGTTTTTTTTTTGAAATAGTATGAACTTAACATAAGGTTACATATGATTTTTTCTTATATAACTAAATACATCAATAATTTTTATTTCATATTCGTAAATTATAAATATCATGTAATATAATAATATATAAAACTGTAACGTAATTTCATAATGTAGATTTTTAAGAATTATTTTTATATTTTCTATTACGTAAAGGATTGCGGCAGTTATGAGCTAAATGCCCTCTTTGAAAACACCTTTCACAAGAGTTGGTCCATTTTTGTAAGGTTTCTTTACTGATTTCATCAGTTATTTTGAAAATTCTCGTTTCTGGGATTAAGCTTTTTTCTTTCATTTCTTCTAAAAATACATATCTTGTGGAAAGCATTTCCAAGAGTTTAGATGCTGCATTTTGCTTTGCAGACTTTTTTTGAGGGGCTGGTTCCGCAATACAAGAAAAAGTTATTTTATTTTTAAAAATTTCGCAAGTCGCTTGGAACGGTGGCAGTTCTTGGTGTTTTCCAAGCGATTTTACAGTATATGAGGGTTCGGAGAAATCATACTCAATGCTTATCTCGTTTAAAACTTGTACAGCAGTGCCTTTCGATAGGTCTCTTGTCTGCAAGGCCATTGTTTTTGATCTGCAAAAGAATTACCTGTTTGAGTTGATGATTGAATTTATTGAAATTTTAAAGTTAGTTAGTTTTTTTGTAATAATTTTGTGTTTGTTGATATATTCACTTTCCGCGTTTCCTAACTCAAAGAGATATTTCATGCAGAGAAAACAGTGGTCCGTTTTTTAGAATATTTTAATTTATTAAGGTTTGTCGTTACATTATAGCGGTTAAGGAAGAAGTAGTGGTGTATATGAAATATGATTTTAAACAACGAATAAAAATTAAAAGGGAAAATTTTTTAACAAAAGTTAGTAATAGATATTGTTTATATTTAGAAGAAAGAATAATAAAAAATATGTTTTGATTTATTATTTTTATTCGTCGTTGTTATAAATAATAGTCGATGCTTCGGAATCGACGTCGTTATACAGTGCTTCTTGTTGGTATAAATGAATTACACGTTCGGCACAAGTTACACATAAATCTGCTCTTTGCCGCATGTAAAAAATTTGTGTATTGCAAATGGAGCAGTCGAGGCTAGATAGTTTTAACGTACAATATAAGTCTTTAGTAACTATGTGGTCTATTCGGACGGGTAATGTTACTTCGGTTTCGAAAAAGCTGAGTTCTGTCATCCAACAATCTTCGCAAACAAGTTTTTTTTCGAGAACATTCATGTAAAAATTCTCGACCAAGGGTTGTGCAGCAGTATTCTGACCATAATTGATTTTTCAAAATACGGCTGAACATCCTGCTCGCTTGCTCGAACTTCTACTGCTTCGATTGTTTCGATTTCTTGGGGTAGCATTTTTCTGTTGGGGAAATTTACAATATTTAAGGAATTTGAAATATTTGTAAAATTTACAATTTTTTAGTATTAAGGATTTTATTAAATTTAACAAAATTTTTCATGCGTGATTACATGCGTGGAAGGTAGATACGTATAATCATGCAGGGGTATTTTCTACTAGAACTTCGTTTCCTTGACTAATTTCGAATTTATAATTTAAATATTGTTCGATACATTCTCTACAATCAGCTGCTCTTTTTCGCGGAGTAATTAATAGTTCTTGACAACCGTAACAATTCATATATATGCATTCCAATTTACAAATGGAATGCCATGATGTAAAAATTCACAGTTATTTTGAGTTTCCTCATCTAATTTCTCGAAACAGAATTGGCAATATCTTTTTGTGGTTTGGTGATTATAATATAAAAACAATGTTGAAGGTTCTAATTCGAAGCAATAGCTCTGTAATAAGTGCGCGTATGCTATCGGATAGTCTTGCGGACATACACCGTCTACTGGTCCAAGATGGTTAACAATAGGTTCACTTGGAGTTGGTATCATTTTCTACAAATTGTTAGAATAGATTTATTTTATTAAGGTCTGATAAGGAGATTGAAAAATAACTTTTTTGAATATATTTTCTAATCATGCAAGGTAAAAGATTTTGCTAAAGGTATTTTACTTTCCGTCAGAAAAACAACTTTTATATTACAGTTTGTTTTTCCTTTAGTAAGAAACATTAAAGACGTGGGTACAAAAACTGTCCTTCTGACGGTATAGGACGTTCATGCACGTGGTTTTGAGAAAGGTAAGGACGGAATGTACCTGTATCTGAAAATTTTGTGAATTGACTTTAAGTCTATTAAAGAAAAGGGTGAAAGATGGAATAAAGGAAAGGTCAAAAGTTAAACGTTAAGTCGGTCAGTAAAGGTTTTGTCACTGAGCTTAAAGGAGTTTTTTGTATAAGTTCTATACGTGTTGGCGTTTTGTTTATTTTTTTAGATATTTTTTGAATTTTCAATAGTAATAATCCTAAAATTGTAATCATAAGTAAAGTGATAAAGATTAGTGCTAATGTTAATTTATGTGCACTAGAAATAAAAATTGATGGAATGATTTTTTGAATGTTTGCATATTTTGTAAGGATAAAGACATGGTTTTCGAAGATTGATAATGGCATGTCTTCTTTTTGCTGAAGAAGAAGTAATACCTTTTTTAGTAAGTGAGGCTCTTGAATGGAAATATTATATAAAAATGGTGAAATTATAGCAAGGGAAGTAGTTGATTTGCTGACTGGAATTGAATTATCCATTATATTCAAATGGTTTTGAAGATGGTAATATGGAGTTGATGAATCTAGATTGCAACCTGATTTTGTTTGCAAAATTCCTATTCCTTGGAGTGTGATTAAGGTCTTAGAGTTTTTTCGACATGATAAGAAAATTTGTCGGGGGAAAATTGTTGAGTATAGCCATCCATGATGAAATTGCAATGGTGTTAGAAAGGGATATTCACTAAAACTGATGAATATTTTACACTTGTATGGTTCTGAATTTAGAAACATTGATGTTTCACAAATAGGATTGTTATCGATGTTAGATATAGATCTTGGTGGGTGACAAAATGTTTGGAATCCATTTTTTGATAACATGCATTGAGGAAATTTTCATTTGTTATAAAGTATGATTGGTTATTTGAAGAAATAGCGAGATAAGAATTTTGAGGTTTTATGTAAATAGAGGAAATTACGTCAGTATTAAAATCGAGATGTATTGGAATTGGATGTGGTTTAAATAATTGAAATTCTTCAGCAGATGGGATTGGTATAGTCATAATAAAAATCAAGTACTTATCGAATAAGAAGTATTGTATTTTAGAAAATGGAAGGACCATAGAAAAAAGGGATGTTGAAAGGTGTGGGTCTTCTTTGTTGGATTTGAAGTCTAAGAAGGTATCAGGAAGTAGCATAGGGTGCCATAAATTAGTTGCGGCATGAGTAATAGCTTCTGTAAGTTGGTCAAGGAGTAAAAAGAAAAAGATTGAGAAATTTCATGCAGGTCTTTAAGCCAATTTGCTGCTAATATTCGATATAGGTGAATATTTGGATCTTTTTGAGAATTATGCCATTTTTTGTAGGTCATAATGTTGTCAAGTTTTGAAGAAAGATTTGTAACTTTTTGGAAAAATGGATTAGGAAGTAGAAATAAATTTTCTTTGGGCCAGTAAAGGGAGGTTTCATTTCTCATTCTTAATTCTAAAAGTACTTTTTGTATCTGTTGCAAGAATGGATCATTAGTGTTAGAAATATTCGTGATATTACGAGCTTGTCTAGATATAAATGATATTTCTTCAAGAAAATAGTTGATGCGTTGTTCTATAAAATCAAGTTGTGTCTGATGATCGTATAAATTACAATTATTGGCAATATTTGAGAGTATGCAATATTCATATAATTTATGTGAGAAATCTATTATTTTGTATTTAAGTACGTCTGGCTGAAAGATATCGATATAAGATATAAAATGATATTTTTCAGAAAAAAGACGAACTTTTGAAATTGGTTCAAAATAAATCCCTGAAGAATGAGAAAATTGTGAGTCTATGAAGTATTTTTCTGCTTTGGAGAAAAGGAGTGGAATTAAAATTAAATACACTCTGGATGCTAGTTGATTAAGGAAATTCATTAGGCTTCTCGGAAGGCTGAAAAAGAAAAGTAGGATTAATATTGGATAAAATAGGATGTTTACATATGGTTGGATTTAGGTCTAGAAGTTTTTTGGAGAAAAGGGGAAAAAAGTCTACTAAATGTTGAGGAGTTTCTTGGTGGAACTGGAGGGGGAAATTGGGTTGATTTGTCTACTTTAAAAATATTTCGTCTACGGCACTCTTTTGTAGCATGCATTTGAGTGTTACAAAATCTACAGGAATTTTCCCAAGGTATTAATTTTGGTCTTGGATCGGTTTGAATACTTTGATTTTTGGTTTTTTGCCTTTTTTTATCATCATTATTATAAAATTTTTTCGTCGCAGAGATCATATGATCTTATTAGTAGTAATAATAATTTTAAAGCTGCTCTATTTTCTGCTAATTCACTAGTAGGGCCGGCTTGTATAACGAAATGTTCATTTATATTAATTTGTGCGAGAAAAAATGAGTTTGTTTTCGAATTCGGATCAGGATAGACTGTATATTGCGGTAACGGCAGTCCATATTTTATCGTGAAGTTTCTTAAAATTTCTACATGATTTAAAAATCCCATGGAGTCTGTTCTGTATTTCTTTTTTGGGTAACTTGGTAAGTGTTTATGCTCGTCGTAGTAATGCTCCATTGCAGTTGATTTCCTGAATCGGTATGGAATGTTTATATTAGAATTTATTGTACTGGTTGGGAGGTCTATATCCGCATTTAAAACATTTTTTAAAGCTTTTCGTAGAGAAAGATGATGCAGTATGATTATTATTTGTTTTCATTTTATATGAATTTGTATTTTTATCACGATAGTTATTTGAAGTAATAGGTTTTGTTATTTGGCTACTCGTTGAAGGTTTTGGATCGTTTATAGATGATTCTTGAATTGTTACATGCAAATGTTCTAGCGAGTTTATCAAACGTAGTTCACATTTCTCGTCTTTATGCGAAAGAGAATTAATAACTTTTATGGCAGCAAAATCCTTAGCTGTTTTTATTGAGTTTGCTATTCCTATTTGTTTAATGTTATTAATGAAACAAATCGCTATGTATGTTGAGTCTTTTGATGAGGTTTTTATTCGTAATACTGTATATTTTGGATACTCAAATTTATTTTCAGTGCAAATTTCGTTTAATTTTTTGCAATTTTTACTAATAGAGTTTGGTTGGACGTTTTGATTTGTTTCCTTTGATTCATTAATTAAGGCATTATATAAATTTTGTGCTACCTTTTGCTTTACATTTTCTTTATCTTTGCCACTATTCATTATTATAAAATTTTTATATTGTAAATTAACGTGAAATAGACATTCATTATTATTGGTTTGTTCAATGAGTATCTCATAAATCAGGAGTGGATCTCCTCTTTGTTGAATAATTTTGTTTAGTAAGGTTGTAAAAGGAACATGCGACATTCTGAAGATGTTAGATTTGGATAGAGTAGTGGGTTCTATTAAGTTCTTCTTTTAATTCAGAGTGAGGATAAAGAGTTGTGTTTGTATTATTGTGATCTTTACCTGAAGTAGTGTTTGCGTAATACGATGGACTTTTAGGTGCCTCTTTCGAGCTTTGTGGTGCTGAAGCTGTTAGCAGTTCTTGATGACTCTCAGCAGGAGGTCCAGAAGGTCGATGGGTACCTAAGTGTAATAAGAGGTTAGTGACCGAATCCCAGAAGGCGCCTAGTAGATGGAGAGACCATCCAAATAATCTGTGTAGCGCATATCCATGAATAATGGTATCAGCTATCAATTTAATCCCTCTAATTATTATTATTAATCCAATTAGGCCTGCACTAGTAGTTCCAAAACTTGTAAAAATTGTCCAAAATCTACCCCATGCGGATTCAGCAATTTTATCAATTACATCTTCATTAAATAAATTCGTTAATGATATTCCTTGATTAATAGTTGGATGTCCTGTTATTTCTCTAGCTAAAGAATTTAGAATCATTGGTTTTTCTGCTGGAAACATAATATGATCTCGCAGTTTATCAAGATCAGATTGAGAATAAATGCCACTTGTTGCTAAGGATGAAGGATTTGTGTATTTCCAGGTTGCTTTTGTGAGAGGTTTAACTATAGTTGGTGCTATGGATTCGACAGGGTTTGGAAGTAATTTGTACCAGGTTTCTCCAAAAAGGTACATTGGTGGAAGGAAAGAATTGCAATTTGTTTGGATACCTGATTTTGTTAATATATGAGTTCGTGGAGAAAGGAAAAGGATTAATTTCCTCTAAATATTGGTAGTTGTAGATAACATTCTTCAGTTTTGCGATATTTTACTTCAACCGGTATACATTTTACGATATGTACTACTTCTCCTGCAATTACTGACATATATCCTGGGCCTTTCATTAAATGATATGCAAATTCGTCTGGTGATTGGGTTGCTAAGGTTAATGTATTTCTAAAAACTTGCTGTTCAAGTATGCATCGTTGAGTAAGAACATCGTGATAAAGTCTATTTACTTCAGTGCGTATGTGTCGTTCTACATATATAAATTTAGAATTGACGTATGTGAAAATGTCCATATTTTGAACTTCTAAATGTTTATTTTCTAAAAATGAATTCCCAGGTCTGGTTTCAAAAATTAATAATTTTGGATGTTCGGTTTGTATTAAAACGTAACTGCAAACTGGTTTTCTTGTTTTTTCAGCTAGTACGAAAGTTATATCCTCAGTCGTTAAAGAATAAAAGGTTTCAGAATTGTCTGTCGTGTTGTCATAGGTCTTATTTGCTGGTCCTTCATAAATAATTTCATATTTGTTAAAATTACATACGTCATTAGGTAATGTATCCCAGAATGTTTGTCCATATTCTACGTCAGTACAGAATGTGTCTGAAAGTGTGCATATTATTCCAGATCCTAATTGAATTTTATTTGAATTTAAATGAATAGTCGCGTAATGTTCTTGTAAAGTTATTTTGAATATTGCTTGGACTACGACATTATTCCATGTTCCGTATGGGTCAGAAAATTGTGTACCAGTACAGTCTCCATTAGGTGTTACAGAACCTGCTAAAGTAACGCTATGAAATGAAGTTTCATTTACTTTTAACTTTGATATCTGAAGAGAAGGGGTTACTAAAAATGTTCCTATTGTGTGCATTTGATTACATTGATCTCGTGTAACATCATGTATATATTCACTGTGGCCATTTGCTACTATGGAACTGTGAGAATGCATACCACAATGAGAGATGGCGCGTCGAATTTCTATTTTTTGCATTGTATTAATTTTGTATTTGAAAATCCAGTTAATTGTAAAAGTTGTATATAAGTTCTTTCAACATGTACTTGAGATCGAGGTAGATCACATTCTCCTACCTCTAGTAAAGATAATGTCGTAATATTTGATTGATTTGAACCGCAATCGAATCCTATGATGGCGTAGACTGTTGTTATATAGTTGAAGTTGCAAGTGAGCAGTGCCAAAAGGAAGCCTCGTAATCCCATCTCTGGAAAAAGGAGGTTCCAATTAGCAGCTTGCTTTGTAATATAAGAATAGGAAAATGTTTTATCATTAAATATGTATATTTTTGAAGTTATTGATTTACTTTTTGTATTTTGCGTTCCTAGTTCATTATATCCAACATGTCGGCTATGACAATGTGATTTGATAGCCGTAAACTGAGAATTAAATTTTTGTATGCGTCCGGTCCTCTTGTTTTGATTGTTGAAAAAATGTCTTTTATTATTTCTGGATTGTTTAGATTTCTGTTCCATGTGGGGATATTGCAGTCGTCTTTCTTAAAAATTCCAGTTTGAATTAAGTATGGCCAGAGAGCTACCATGTCGATAAAACAGGGAACTATTTCAATGAGATCATCTATGCGTTTGCGATGAATTTGTTCCATTATATCTGGAATAATGTGTTATGTCTGAAAATTCATTTTTATTTTGTTTTATATATATTTTTTATTTTATATATAAAACATATATTTTCATAACCAAAAAAAAAATTTTATTTTTTATACTTTTACTATTTATCGACAAAATAAAATTTCTATATCTTATTTAAGTTGTATATGTATATATATATAAATATATATATATATATTTTTTTTTATAATTAAGGTACAGATATTTTGTTTCTATTTTTATTTATTTACTTTTGTACTTGCACATGTGAGCGTTTTAGTCTATTAATGTGGACAACAGTAGGTTTGCCTTTATAGCTTATTTTGACATTCCCTTTTCCTAACACTTCCAATATTTCATAAGGCCCTGTATAATGGCTGTCAAGTTTTTTAATTTTTCCTCCTTTTAATAAAAACACGTAATCTCCAATTTTTACTTCTAAAGGACTTATTTTTTTGTCATAATATAATTTCGATTTTTCTTTTGCTGAAATAAGATTTTCTCTTGCTTGTGTTCGCATTTCATGTAGTTGTGTTACGAAATTAATTAAATAATCGTCATATGTTTGTAATTTTTCTTGTTGTGATAAAGGTTCACTGGAAGGTTCACGAGCTAGTTTTACCAAAAACCAATTCATAGGGTGTGCATTTTGTGCCTTCATGTACACTAGTATTATATGAGAACATTGCTAGTTCAAGCCAATCATCCCATTCTGAATTTTTTGCAACAAATTGTTTGAGATATTCTCCTAAAACATGATGTGAACGTTCTAATGACCCGTTTGATTGAGGGTGAAATGCTGTGGTACGAAATTGTTTAATTCTAAAACGTTTTGCCAATCTTTTTAATAAATTACTTAAAAAATCTCTGCCTTGGTCAGTAAGTACTCCTTTCGGTGATCCAAATATGCAAATAAATTTTTTCACGAAAGCATCTGCTATCGTACTAGCTTGGTGATTAGGAAGAGGTATTGCTAAAGAATATTTGGTAAAATTATCTTGTATCGTTAGAATATATAAGTTACCAGATTTTGTTTCAGGTAGTGGACCAACAATGTCCATTGATATTTTTTCAAAAGCAGTAGTGGGTGTGTCAGTGATTACCATAGGGTTTTTTGTTTTGACTCTGATTAATTTTTTCAGTTGACATTGTAAACAGCCTTGAATATATTTTTGAATGTCTACTTTCATATTTTCCCAAAAAAATTTTTGGCGAATTCGGCTATAAGTTTTTGTAACGCCTTTATGGCCTCCTAATGCTGAGGAGTGAGCTTCTTCAATTAAATGAGTTCGTTGTTCCTTTGTTGGATATTGCGTTATTCCATTGCAAACTATAATTTTTGTAGTTGAATTTGAAAAAATTGAATCGAAAATTGATTTCACTTCTTCCCAAGGTATATGATTAATTCTGGAAGTTTTTGATATACTAATAGATCGTAATTTAAATTTTTGAGATAATTCATGTAATGAATGAATTGATAATTTTATATTATTTAAAGTTTCAGATAAATTATCTTTAGTTTCTTCTTCAATTGGAAGTGCAAAGTGGTAGTAGTTTCCTTTTTTAATCTCTTTTGCTATCCCCTTTTGTAAATTTTTAAATTTTGGTAAAGTTTCACGTTTTTCTAAAATTTTTGATCCGTTGTCGCGAGGAGTTCCATTTGTTGTAACAAAGTATGCATAATTATCTTTTCGCATAGTTAATTGATCGCGACATTCAACTAAATTTTTCTTTTTTTTTTTTTTTTCTGTTTGAGAGTTTATAGGAGGAGGTTCTGGGGGTGGACGATTATAATTATCATGATCTTTATCGATTTTTTCACAATTTATTTGAGATCTTCGGTTTAATCTCAAATTTTCTTCAAAATAAGGCTCTTCAAATTCTTCTTCCAATTTTTCTTCTTGGTTTTCTTCAAACTTCTCATCAAAATTTTCCTCAAGATTGTCTTCAAAATTTTCTTCAAAATTCTGTTCGAAATTCTTTTCAAAATCGTCTTCAAGATCATCTTCAAAATTCTCTTCCCAATTTTCTTCATAATTTTCTCCATCATTTCCTTCGTGTGAGGTTTCAATGTCGTTGATTTCATCTTCTGAGGTTGAAAAATAATTCTCACTTTCTTCACTTTCAAATTCATTAATATTTTTTGGCTTCTTGGCATTCTTCTTTTTTTTATTTTTGGCTTGAGTTTGTTTCAAATAATCTAAATAATCAGGATCAGAGTCGGAATCTGATTCTACTTTTGTTCGGCTTCCCTTTTGCACATTTATTTCTGGTAATTCGTTTTCAAACATTTGTTTTCTTGGCCTACCTCTCTTTCTTTTTGTTTGAGAGGGAATATTTTTCAAATTTGTAAGTAGATTTTTTCTTGGCCTACCTCGTGGTTTTTTCATAAGAGGTTTAGAAGAAAAATTTTCGTCTAATTTTTCTTGAGTTTCGTTTCGATTCAAATTTTTTGCTTTTTCTTGCTCTATTCTCTTTTGAGCTCTTGTAGTAATAGTTTTCCATGATAAATTTTCGTATTTTTTGGAAAACATTGGACTTAGTAAAAATATTGTCATAAAAATAAGTCTTGAAGCCATATTTTTGAATAAATTTGTGTATTTTAAAATATTCTTACCAATCTCACCGAGTGATTCTTCACTAAGGAATTCCGGAAAATATTCTGGAATTTTTGAGTCAATATTTAATATTTGGGCTTCCGGAATTTCGCTAAAATTATGTACGTCGCCTGGTACGATTTCTGGATTCAAGTTTCTTCGTTTTGAAGGTCTTACCTCGTTTTTAGAGTTTTTTTGCTTTTTCTTGTAAAAGTTTTCTTGGAAAACATTTTTTCTTGAGAAGTCATAAAAGTATCATTGGCGTCAACTTGTAAATATCTTGATTTCTCTTTGTTATCATCAATAGGGTTTCTTGAGAGAGCGTCTGCATTTACATTCATTTTTCCTGCTTTGTAAATTACATCAAAATCATATTCTGCGAGTTTCAGTCTCCAACGTGAAACTCGTGAACAAGGGTCTTTAGAATTTTGAAACCAAACTAGAGGTTTGTGATCAGTCACTAAAGTAAATTTTCTCCCATACAAATAAGGACGAAAATGAGTTACACAAAATATTATAGCAAGAGCTTCTTTCTCATATGTATCATATTTTTTCTCAGTATCACTTAGACTACGTGAAGCATATGCTATTGGCTTATCTTTACCTATTTTACCTTGTGATAAAATACCTCCTATTGCAAATCCTGAGGCATCTGTTGTGAGTATAAAAGGTTGAGAAAAATCAGGTCGTTGTAAAAGTGGTTCTTCACATAATTTTGCTTTTAAAATTTCGAAAGCTGCTTGTTGTTTTTCTGTCCAATTAAAAGGTGTATCTTTTTTCAGAAGTTGATTTAAAGGACTTGCAATTTTTGAAAATCCATCAATAAATCGTCTATAATATCCTGCTAAGCCTAAAAATTGTTTAACATTTTTCTGTGTTTTTGGGACTGGGAAGTTTTTCTATTATCTTTCTTTGGATCTGGACGTACTCCATTTTTATCAATTATATGACCTAAATATCCTACTTCAGGTCGTAAAAATTCGCATTTGTCTGGTTGTAAGTGAAGATTTGCTTTTCTAAGTCTTTCTGCTAAATTGTTAAATTTAATTTCGTGCTCTTCTAGAGTATTTGCATATATAACTATGTCATCGAGATATACAAAAAGTTCCGTTCCTATTAATCCAGTTAATGTTAAATCCATTAATCTTTGAAATGTGGCAGGTGCAGTTTTTAAACCGAAAGGCATTCTATCGAATTCGTAATGACCGTGAGGTGTAGAAAACGCGGTTTTATGCGAGTCTTTTGGATCCATTTTTATATGGTGAAAACCGGTAGCTAAATCAAACACTGAAAAATATTTTGCTGATCCTAGAGAATCAAGTATATCGTTTATATTAGGTAAAGGATACGAATCGCCAATTGTTTTTTCATTTAATTTACGAAAATCAAGAACCATTCTCCATTTTGTTTTTCCTTGAGAATCAGGTTTTTTAGGAACTATCCATACTGGAGTGTTATATGGTGATTGTGAGGGCTTGATTATTTTATTTTTTAATAATTCATCGACTTGTCTTGTAATTTCTTCCTTGTGAACTGGGGGAAATCTATATTGTCTTGAAAAAATTGGAGCGTCATCTACAGTTGGAATTGAATGTTGTAATACATTAGTAGCTTCAAGTGGTTCTCCTGGGATTTGAAATCTGTCTGCATTATTTTTAATTAATTTTTCTACATGTTCATATTCATCTTGATTTAAATGGTCTAATCGAAGAAGTTTTTTAATACATTCTACTCTGTCTTCGTCTGTTACATTATAAAATTTGCATGAGTTAATTAGAGAATTGTCAGTTTTTAAAAAGTTATTTAATATTTTACTTGATAAATCTTCGTTATTTGTTTGTTTGAAATTAATTAAATTTTCAATTTGTTTATAGCATTCTTGTTCTTCAAAGTCTTCTAAATTAACTAATGGGACGGATAATGTAATTGGGATTTCATTTGTGTTTGCAAATTTTAAATAAGCTTTTCCTCTGTGATTTTTTACAACTGCGTCACCTACGTAGACGCCATCTTGGATATGTAATCGAGGTACATACCCTTCACTCTTTTCTGTATTTTTTATATTAACATAAAATGTTGTAACTGTTCGAGCTGGAATAGTAAATGTATTGGCAGATTTAAAAGGGTAACAGTGGTTCTCAATTTCTAAGCATTTTGAAGTATAGTTTATATTCACACTATTATCTTGAAAAAATTCTGATCCTAATACTCCATCTTCTTCTACTGGGACTTCATTGGGAATAATGTTAAATATCGTTGGATAACCAAAAATGTTTATTTTTACCTGTCCTAACGTGTAAAGTGGTAAATCATTAATTCCTGTAAGTTTCAATACGTTTTGGCTATTTATGGGTAGTTCAGGGTTGAGAACCTTTTGTTTAATTAAATTTCGAGCAGCACCAGTATCAATCATCATGTGTGTTGGATTTTTTAGACCTTCCGTTGATATTATAATTGATGGAATTGAAGTGGACTTTGAAATATTTATTGTTGTTGTTGTATGATCGTTAGAAGTGGATGCCAGTGGTTCTCGATTTATGCTTTCCTCAGTGCACCCGTGCTGGGGAGAGCTTTGGAGTTTTCCTGATTAGCTGTTTGTGATTGGTTATTTGGTCGTATCTTGCAGTCTCGTACTAAATGACCGGGTTGTTTACAGTAATTGCAAATTATTTCAGTATAATTTGAATTTTGTTGAGTGTTATTATTTTGTAAAAATCTATTTTCATATGGTTTATTTCGATTTTGAGACTGTCCTAAGTTAAAGTTTTGATACTGTCCTGGATTCCATTGTCTATTATTATTATTAACATTATTGTTATTATTGTAAAAATTTCTAGGAAAATTGTTATTATTGTTGTGTCTTTGTTGTAAAACATTATTATTATTGTTTTTATAATTATTATTTCTATTTTGCAAATTATTATTGTTATTGTTATTAAAATTATGATTTTTATTTCTTAAAAAATTGTTATTCGAAAAATTATTGTAATTGTTTCTTGCAAAATTATTATTATTATTACTTCTTTGACCATTGAAATTACTATATCCTTGTTGGTTAGGACGCAACAAAAAATTTTTTTGTTTATTATTAAAAACTGCATCTTGAGCTTTACTTAAATGAAAACATTTTTCAGTTGTGTGACCTGGTTTTTTACAAATTAAACAAATAGTTTTGTTTTCAAGTGCTACGTTAAATCGGGTTGTTTTGTTATTTTTATTATTAGATGATTCGTCACTTTTTGAATAATCCATATTTTTATGTCTTCGTAGTGCGGAATTTGCAGCTAATCTTCGTTCTATATCAATACTGTCGCTAATAACTTCTTTAAAAGTATCCTTTTCTTCAACACGAATTTCCAACTCAGGACGCAAACCGCGTATAAAACATTGAATTACGTCTTTTTCAAGGTTTACTTTAAAATTATTATCTACCTGACCATTATTATTGAGCCTGTGAGCATCTTCGATTTTGTCGGCAATTTCTTTTATCCTAGCAGCATAGGAAAGTACATTTTCTCTTTCCCACATAAATGTATTACCTAATTCTCCCTGTAACTGGTACACGCTTTTCGCAGGGGCATATACTCTTTTCAATTTTTCTATCAATTCTTCTATTGTTGTATAAGTAGAACCAAAAATGCATTTTCTGGCTTCTCCAGTTAATTTACCTCTTAATAGCCTTGCGAGGTTTTCTTGAGCTGCAGGTGTCGGTAGCATTGCCTTTGCCTCCATGCAACCCTCAATAAAATGTGACAATGGGAGGTTACTTCCGTCAAACAATGGGACCACCTCTAGCGCGTCGCGTAAGGATACCTGCTGGCTGTTGGGTATGACCACGGCCATCTCTTCGTTATTTACTCTTACGGGATTATCCTGATTTATGGCTTCTGTGTCGCTTTTGTCGTCGTCGCTATCGTTGTTACTAATTATAGATTCGCGTGCCAATGAGGTTTCCAATCTTTCTTTCAAAGTTTTATTATCTACTGTTATTACTGTTGAGCTTAGCAAATTGAATTCGTCAAAATAAGATAATTCATTCGTTAGAGTTTGATCTTGATTACTGGATCCTGTTACAATGCTTAAATCTGGACAGAAACTTGAATGAAACCCGCTAGTTTTTTCTGAATTTTCACGTGATATATTTTGATTATTAATTAGAGTCTTGTCTAAACTTGAATCATCTAACTTAAGAGTGTTATCTAATTCTTGTTCTGTAGGGATTGGATCAGGGATATTTTGGCATTTATTATCAGTTGAATATTCTCTATTTCTAATTGGTTTTATTTTTAAATTACCCTTTTGATTCAAATCTACTATTTTTGCAAGCTGACTATCGTGTTTAGCTTGACTACGTGTTATGACTTTCGGGGTAGATTCTAAAGGGATATTTGGTTTTGACATTGAGTCATTATAAATTTACAATATTTTGTATTGAGCGTTGATTGTTTATTGTTATTTTAAATTTGTTTATAACAATAAAAAAAACTATAAAATGAGATTAGTAAAATTTATTTTTAATTTGTTTATTTATTTTTAATAACAATATAATTTGAAATGAAATTTGTATTTCGTCATTTGAAAATAAAATAATGATATAAAAATATAATTATTTCAAATATTCAAATTAAATAAATAATCGCTCAATTGTTTGTAAATTTATAATTTTTAATAATAAATTTCTTAAAATAATAAAATATTTTTCTTTACCAACTGCATGTGCCCTTTATGTAAAATTAAAATAATTTATTTTATTTATTTATAAATTGTTTATAACAATTAAACAAATTTGTTTATAATAATGATCATTCGAAATATTCATAAATTATTTTTATTATATTGGAAAAGTTAACTTAAGTGCAAATCTTTGGACAAAAAATTTTTTTTTGCAAATAAAAATATTCTGTTTTTTATGTTTGTTTTAACTTAAATCAAAACTTGGTTAACAAATTAGAATATCTTTTTAAATAAGATAAGTTACTTAATCACTTAGGTTAGCCTCAAGGTCAGATCCCTGCGTGATTTTTCAAACTTATTTTATTTTTAAACAATTTATATAAATTATAAAATTTTAAAGAAATGATCTGATTATTAAATCATTAAGGTTAGCCTCAAGGTCAAATCCCTTTGTGATCTAACAAATCTATTTTATTGAAATTTTAAGTTTTAAAGTTGAAATAATATTTCATAATCATTTATTTATTTATTTATTTATTATTAAGAACCAATGTGTTCAATTTCAATTGACTTGTGTTTCCCGGCCGATGCACCAGAAAAAAGGAAGTATGTTACGTCACAAGTACGTAAATACTTACTTTGATCGAAGATTCCTCGTTTTAAGTTAGGATCGAATGATCCTCTCTTAGGGATGAGGATAAGTCAATGAAAAGTACACAATGATTAGTAAAGTAATACAAATTGAATTTATTTAAATTAACACTGATATAAACAAGGTTAAAATTTTACAATGATTCAAACAATGGCACAGGGAATAGGTAAAGAATAGAGAGAATTTTCGGTACCTTTGTTGAGTTGTGAATAGTCCCTTTTTTATGAATGATCCTCACAGGTGTGAGGGAGAGAGAAAGATTCTTCCACTGGTGCGACGAAGACAGCAATAGGTATCCCACTGGTGTGAGGAAGACAGAAACAAATATCCCACTGGTGTGAGGAGGACAAGAATAGTTATTTCACTCTACACTGACTCTAAGATCCTTTCAAAGATTGAAAGTACAATCAGAGAATTTACGACACGTTTCTTCGGAAAACTGAACTAAACACGTATCTCACGCTGTGAATCCTTTTAAGATTTTAGAAATTCCCCGCACTTAATTTTGCTCACAAGACTAGTTTTCCCTTGGCGGCGTGTCCTTTTTATATTATATTTTTTGGTGACGTCACGCGTTGCGCAGTCTCCCGCTGCGTGTGACGTAGTTATACCTCTCTTTTCAATAGGTGGTTTTCTCTCTCTTTTAGTAATTTCCCCAGATTTCTCTCTAGACCTAGCCTATGCCTATAGTACATTCTAATGCGTCGCGGGACGTGACAATATGAAAATACTTTTATTACAGAATTTTGAAATATACAAGTTGACCAATTTTTAATCGAGTAAATCGGCTACTTTAAGCAAAAAATTATGTTAAAAATATTTTATCAAAAAAAAATAAGACACATTAAATTACGGTTTAAAATCCACATTCATAGATTGATGGTAAAAGCAGTTTAAAGTTGTTTAATCTTACGTTTTAGTGACGTATGCACAGACTTTTAATCAGATAAATGAAATGCTTTATAGAAAGTCAAAATTTTCTTATTACTGCACTTAATCAAATTTATAAAGTAAAAATATTTTTTAATTGATGCTTTCACTCAATTCTTTAAACATTCATTAATTGAAAATTTTACTCAAAATTTAATCTTGCAGCGTTCCAATATTCCCACAATGTTACAAAATCTTATTAATCATTATTTTAGTCGAATTATTTTCAAAATATTTAAAAAATAAATGTAAATATTTTGATTAAATACTCTGTCTATGTTTGCATTTGACTGATCTTGCAAAATTGTTGAAAGTTTTGAATACCGATAGAAGAAACTTTAAATGAAATTTTATGTCCATAAATGCTTAAAGTTCTATATAGAAATATCAACTACAACATTCTCAAATTTTATAAATAAACTACTAAATTCAAAAAGTTTCGGATTTTTTTAAAAACTGTACAAATTTCAAATATGAATCAGTCAAAATCTACTGATTTTAGTGAAATTTGACTGATTTAAATAACTAAAAACAGGTTACTGTGAATCAGTCAAATTTCACTGATTACTTCAGTGAAAAGTAACTGATTTAACAGTGAAAAATATTGTTTCCACTGATGATTCAGTAAAAAGGCAAATCACTGATTCAATCAGTGAAAATTTGACTGATTCAGATTTAGAGTGTATACAAATTTCAAATATAAAGTGTACTCTGTACATTAATCAAACAAATTTAGAAGATGAATATTTTAATAAATATTCCTAAATATTATTGGAATATGACACATATCGATTTAGAAAAACTTCTTCAAAGTACTCAGACATTTTTCTTATTTTACGACATTTTTGCACCATGTTTGACCTTTGGGTAGGACTCAAGAAAACAGTTGTAGACATACTTTCATTACTTAGTAAAATTCTATGAAGACTTGCTTTTTAAATTAAAGCGAAAACTTTTAAAACCTTTAACAATCGGTTGCACAGATTCTGCTCTAATCTTGGACGCAATTAGAGAAATAGGTTTTTTTGCTTTTTTTAGATCTAGTTTTTGCCTTAAACATAAAAGAAAGAAAACACATTTGAAATATTAAAATAAAAAAGCTGGTTCATTCTTAGAGAATCCCAAATATTCTGAAATAAAACTCCTTTCCACACCACCACGGAGGTAGAGTTTACTAGTAATAGTTCAATAAATTTTATGTACACTTTCAAGGCACATCGTTTTTCCTTTTGCAAAAATTTTTAAAACTTCTAATTTTTCAAGTAATTGGGAGAAGTACATTTAATAAAAAAAATTGTTTTCTCTACTTCCACTCGCGCTAGCTTAACAAATTTTCAGAATTTTACGATTTTATTAATATTGTATTAAGTGTCTACATTTTCTGAAACTATCTACAGGAGAAAAATTTTAATACTTTAGTAAAGAAAGTTTTCTGAAAAGTTGTAGCTCAATCAGATTAATAGCCAAAAAGTTACCAATGTTTTAAATCGCAAACGAACGGTATAGAGGTCAAATTGGAGACGAAAACAAATAATAATAGCAACCTTCTTTTGTTTTCTTCTAAGATATACTTGATTCTCACTTTATGCGTTATTTGAGAAGGCAAGAGTGTGGATTCTTCATATTTTTATCGTAATTCCTTATTGAAAACGGCAAAAGTAAGAATATTATATTATTATTTGGTGATACGTGAGTGCTCTTACGTACGTTATTGTTTGATGCTTGTGGGTAAGTTTATTTTGTGAAACTTAATTTGTGTGCAGATTACAAATTATTCACATTCGCTCTTGACCACCGTTTGAACTCTGGTTCAAACGAATGTCAACCCGCTAGAAAAGTCATGAAAAATGCAAGAAACTTTCAGTTGGGATGGTTTGAGGAATTTCCGTCGTGGAGAGAGTGGGTGGTTACATCAGCAGATGAAACAAGATTTCATTGCAAAATTTGCAATAAAACGTTGCTATGTGGCAAATCGGAAATTGAAAAGCATGAAGCATCTTTACCACACAGAAAGAAGCAAGAGTTTTCAAATAAATTAGAATGTTATGGAGTAGTAAGTGAAAATTCTTCTAATGTAACTGCCAATTCTTACAGTGTTGAACCTTGTGTAGCAAGTTCTTCTGCTTCAGAATTCACAAATTCCACGATTCCGGAAAGTGTTACTTTCAAACAGAAAGTACAAGAAGCAGAGATTAGGATTAGTACATTTTTCGTAGAGCATAATTTACCATTCGCGATTTCATCAGAATTGATAGGACTTTTCCAAGATATGGAACCTTCGGTTTTAAAATACGTTAGATTGACCCACACTAAAATGGTCCTAGTTGTAAATAACGTCGTATGTGCTGCTGAAACTGATCGCATGGCAAATATTTTGCGTATGCAATCATTTTCAGTGTACGAAGACGAAACGACCGACAGGACTCTAGAAAAGTGGCTGTCATTAATGGTTGGATATGTGGAGCCAACGACATTTTCTGTCAGGGTGGAATTGCTCCAGCTTATTAATGTAAATGCTTCGGATTGTTCTGCCTCTAAAATTTTTGATGCGTTCGAAAAAGCATTGTCCGGGCAGAAAATCCCTTTATCTAATATCTGTGCTTTAGCTTGTGATAATGCACAGGTGATGGTCGGCAATAGGTCCTCATTTAAAACAAAATTAAAGGAAAAAAGTCCCCGTTTAATTGTTTTCCCGTGTGTCTCGCATTCGTCAGCAATTGTAGCAAAATATGCTTGTGCCACAATCCCAGATGTAGAGGATTTAATCAAAGATTTGCCAGCTTTTCTTAATGCTAGCTCCAAGCGAACGGCTATTTTTCGATCGATTGTTTTGGAATTAGGAAATGACTATCAAAAAATTCCTAGTCATTCTGAAACTCGCTGGCTTGTCCGCTATCGATGCATAGATATTATAATAAAGAATTGGGAAGTTATTCTTCAGTATCTTATGGTCCTTGTATCTGAGAAGGTAGAGAAGGCCAAAGACTTGTTAGGAAAAATGCAGAATCCTTTGACACTCGCATATTTCCTATTCTTGAAATTTACTTTGAATAGGTTCAACGTATACAATGCGAAATTTCAAAGTCGCTAAACAATGGTTCAGGAACTCCAGCTAAACTCGGCTAAATTCTTCGTATGGATTCTTAGCAGTTATTTGAAAGAGGGTCTTCTTCAACCGAATTTATTCTTTCAAATCATTAGAAATGTTAACTTTGCAGATCCTAGTAATCAAAAGCCGCTTCAAGACATTGACGTTGGCCTCAAGTAGCTTTCTATGCTGATCGAAGCGAAACTTTTCCTAAGGTCTGGAAAGTTTGTCAAGATTTAGGGTCGTTTGATAGAATAGGTGTACAAAAAGAGTGGGATTCTTTACTTAAAATCAGAGAGGAACTCAAAGAAAAGTGGTCGAATTTATCTTTTGACGAAATGTGGTCTAGTATCGGTGTATCTTCGACGAGTACAGGAGAAAAACTTTTTCCAAATTTGACCTCAGTATTGAATCATGTTCGGAGTCTTCCTCATTCAAATGCTGAGGCGGAGCGAGGTTTCTCCATGCTCACGGACGCGAAAACTCCCAAAAGAAATCGCTTAGGAAACAGGACGGACAACTCAATTTGTGTTACTTGATCAGCCCTAAAGGCGAGAGCTGAAACAGCCAGAACAACGAGCATCACTTCGAAGCATTTGCAATTAATGACCGAAAATCTATATGAGATGGCAGAAAGTGATAGGGAAAGTGGTTTGTCGCTCTTCGCTCACGAAGGAGAGGATTAATTCTAATGGCCAAGGCATGGGGTCAATCAATTTCAAACCCCTTTCTTACTCACAAAATAATGACATTTTATTTCTTATATCAGAGATACGTTCATTATTCCTTTCTTCGCGTGCCTCGGGTATGGAAATTGTTTAGTTTTAATTATTATTTTGTGAGTAAGAAAACATACTGAAATTGAGTAATATCACGCTTTGGGCATAAGTGAGGGGCAAGGGGACTCACAATAATCAAGCACCCCAAATCATCCCGAATTAATCAAATTTCTTCATTATTTGATTTAAAACAAAACATTTTTGTTCGACGTATACTGGCATTTGATAGAGGCAAGCCTGAAGTAAGGGCTACATTTGTTGCGTTTTTTACCACTTTGCTTCATTTTTTTCCTTTTTTCTTTTTGCTTGAAAGCAAAAACCCTTTTCGTTTCGTAGGACGTGGACTAGGCCTACAGGGGATACCACGTAAAAAAAACGAGCCTTAAACTCTACCTCCGTGGTGGTGTGGAAAGGAGTTTTATTTCAGAATATTTGGGATTCTCTAAGAATGAACCAGCTTTTTTACTTTAATATTTCAAATGTGTTTTCTTTCTTTTATGTTTAAGGCAAAAACTAGATCTAAAAAAAGCAAAAAAACCTATTTCTCTAATTGCGTCCAAGATTGGAGCAGAATCTGTGCAACCGATTGTTAAAGGTTTTAAAAGTTTTCGCTTTAATTTAAAAAGCAAGTCTTCATAGAATTTTACTAAGTAATGAAAGTATGTCTACAACTGTTTTCTTGAGTCCTACCCAAAGGTCAAACATGGTGCAAAAATGTCGTAAAATAAGAAAAATGTCTGAGTACTTTGAAGAAGTTTTTCTAAATCGATATGTGTCATATTCCAATAATATTTAGGAATATTTATTAAAATATTCATCTTCTAAATTTGTTTGATTAATGTACAGAGTACACTTTATATTTGAAATTTGTATACACTCTAAATCTGAATCAGTCAAATTTTCACTGATTGAATCAGTGATTTGCCTTTTTACTGAATCATCAGTGGAAACAATATTTTTCACTGTTAAATCAGTTACTTTTCACTGAAGTAATCAGTGAAATTTGACTGATTCACAGTAACCTGTTTTTAGTTATTTAAATCAGTCAAATTTCACTGATAATCAGTAGATTTTGACTGATTCATATTTGAAATTTGTACAGTTTTTAAAAAAATCCGAAACTTTTTGAATTTAGTAGTTTATTTATAAAATTTGAGAATGTTGTAGTTGATATTTCTATATAGAACTTTAAGCATTTATGGACATAAAATTTCATTTAAAGTTTCTTCTATCGGTATTCAAAACTTTCAACAATTTTGCAAGATCAGTCAAATGCAAACATAGACAGAGTATTTAATCAAAATATTTACATTTATTTTTTAAATATTTTGAAAATAATTCGACTAAAATAATGATTAATAAGATTTTGTAA
Source organism: Diplolepis rosae (assembly GCA_030998225.1). Lineage (NCBI taxonomy): Eukaryota > Metazoa > Arthropoda > Insecta > Hymenoptera > Diplolepididae > Diplolepis > Diplolepis rosae. The sequence goes on along the minus strand of JAPYXD010000250.1, from coordinate 5,128,835 downwards.
CATTGTGGGAATATTGGAACGCTGCAAGATTAAATTTTGAGTAAAATTTTCAATTAATGAATGTTTAAAGAATTGAGTGAAAGCATCAATTAAAAAATATTTTTACTTTATAAATTTGATTAAGTGCAGTAATAAGAAAATTTTGACTTTCTATAAAGCATTTTATTTATCTGATTAAAAGTCTGTGCATACGTCACTAAAACGTAAGATTAAACAACTCTAAACTGCTTTTACCATCAATCTATGAATGTGGATTTTAAACCGTAATTTAATGTGTCTTATTTTTTTTTGATAAAATATTTTTAACATAATTTTTTGCTTAAAGTAGCCGATTTACTCGATTAAAAATTGGTCAACTTGTATATTTCAAAATTCTGTAATAAAAGTATTTTCATATTATGTTTTTGTATCCTATGCGTAGAATTTTAATTTTAAAATTGAGATTTCTCACAAAGAAGAAAGATTGTCTTATTAAAGCAGTTCATTCCCAGAAATTAAAAATCATTTACTTAATATTTCGATTCCAAACATTGAATATTTATTGACTTTGAATAAAACAGAAAAAAATTTTTTATGAAGTTTTAAAATCATTTTACAATGTTACGAATTGGGCTGAATTTAGAATTACGAAATCTTTCATTAGAAAAAGAAAAAGTCACTCACATGAAATAAACTTCTGTAAGAATTATCAAGATTGAAGAGATGTTAAAATATTTGAAAAATAATGCAATTGTAAAATTGCAATTTATATCAATATTTGACAAATTTTTAGCTTTCTCAATCACAGCATTATCCGGAAATTTTTAGTTCCTATAAAAAGATGGAATATTTATCAATTTCTTGAATGTTCATACATTAAAAAAATATCGAATTAGAGAATTATATGCAAAGTATTTTCCATTAAGAAGACATAAACATGACATAATTAGTTTTATATCTACATTTTCAGCTTACTTTTTTGTGGCTTAAGCACACATTTTGAATTCGAAATACAAAAATGCTCTACAGAGTTGAAGTATTTCCTGAATCAATTATTATTGATCCTGAATTTTATTGGAAAATTTGTTGTTTACTGTTCAAATCTTACTACGATTTCACACGGACAGACAAATTAAGAACTACAAAATATTTCATCCAAAATATTGCACTCCTCCATAAAATCTTGTCAAATTGTAACAAGATTTGAACACTTCGAACGAACATTTTTATGTAAAATTTAAAGTTGATTGATATTTATATGTTAATATGGAAATACCAATAAACACATATTTTAGCTTTTTAATTTATCTACTGCTATTAGACAATTTTCCATTTCCGTAGAGATTTTAAGTTTTG